>JBAMJV010008743.1:0-55259 GCA_037951105.1 Echinarachnius parma
ATGCACACGCACTATATATACCTGCTGAGTGCTGAATGTGACTTATCTTGCCTGTATTCTACAGTAAGTTAACCGATATATCATCCTGGATTTTCATATACCGTAGTTGGTACATGGTCAAACGGGTACCCGGGAGAGTAGGTTTAAAGGGATATATCAAATTTATTGACATATGCAACAGCCAGACTATCGGAGCCGTGTCTGGCAACAACGAACACAGGGTTGATACAATATGTATTTCTGTGATCCTATATGTCCACTGAGCGATGTGTGAAAATAGCACGGTAGATGAATATCATAACATGGCTGAATAATGAGCAAAGCTGCAAAGTGATATTTGCTAACTCATTGCATTAACTTTGCACACAGTTGAAACTCTCCGATGGAGACTTTCAAATTCGAACATTTCAAGCATAAATATCTTGATAACGAAAGGGAAACAATTCGGAAAACTAAAACCTGTTGCATGCTTCAATATTGAAGTACAACATATAAAGTGAGAACTGCTAAAGTTCTACGTTTTAAATTTGTGATTAAAAGAAGGCAAAGAAAATGGGATTCCAACGGGATTCGAACCCGAGTCCTCCGGATTGCTAGACCGGTGCTCTTCCGACTGAGCTATAGAAAACCCTAGTACGGTGCTCGTCCCTGAAACCCCTTAATTCTCATTGCCTGAATGGTCAGAAACCTGACATAAACCCGAAGGATACAAATCAACTTGGGGATAAATGCGAGGGATCACCGAAGTGATACAGCTTTTTGTAATAATTCATTCAAACATATAAATAAACTGACCAGAAATATATTGTGATTAAAAGAAGGCAAAGAAAATGGGATTCCAACGGGATTCGAACCCGAGACCTCCGGATTGCTAGTTTAAAATTTGTCAGTTTTTGACAATGTTACCCGATCCCTTTAAATGAACTGACTTACACAGGTGAAGGTTAAACTGTGAAGAGTTTTACATTATTTTGTACTTCTCCTACGGTATTTGCCCTTGCGCTCTCGTCGGATCGCTGCCTATTGACTTTGCACTTCTTTACTTCATTCACATCCTAATTGAAGCCCGGAATCGAAATAATTCAGTCACTTTTTCGTTCACCGATACACCAGTTGAACGCACTTCCTTGCGTAGATCGTGTTGTGTATATAATACATATGTTTTGGAATTTGCCGTTCGTAATGTTAACCTCGTAGATACAAATAACGTGAATGATGTTTAAACTTTAAAGGGATCTAGTAACATTGTCCAAATCCACAATTCTTATTTCATTTGTGTTTAGAACTCTAGCCGTTATCACACACCTCGGATTTTAAAAATCTCTGTTGGAGAATTTCAACTGTGTGCAAAGTGAGTGAAATGAGTTAGCAAATATCACTTTGCGCATTTTCGCTCATTTTCGGTCATATGACATTCATTTACTACGGAATTTTCACACTTCACTCAGTGCACATATCAGATCACAGAAATACACAACCATTTGCCAGTTTTGGCACATGTCAACACGGTTACTAAATAAATTTAAAGTCCCATTCAAGTCATGGAAAAGCATCCCAACCGTAAACATGATCGATATGATGTAGAATATACATTAAAGGTGCACCTGTAAAGTGTCAGATATTGCCCAAAATGACATTTGAGACTTCAATCCTGTACCAAAATAATTGTAAGATATGTCCGAATGATGTGTGAAAGTTTCATTGAAAAAGAACACTGCTTTCCTGGTTAAAAAGGCGAAAATATGCGTCAGCTTTTACAACGGACGTTTATGAGGTTTATGACCGTTAATTAACGCTTTTGAGCTGAATGATAGATATCGTCATACTAAAGGGGCATTTGAACAAATCTAACCCTATATTATTCTTCTCTTACCATAAGCTAAACAACACGGTAGAAGAAAAACGAGGAAGCTCCAAGTAATTTTCGTGGAGTTTTACAGGCATCCCTTTAACGTATATTTCGGTTTTCATGGTTTCCCAGTGGGGGCCGTGGGAAAGTTTTAAAAGTGATCTCGCATCTTGGCTGTCATGCGCAAACAACTGACGAAGGGTTGATAAAATGGTTACAGTCCGTTATTCCGAAGGTTCGTTATTCCGAAGGTTCAGTTATTCCGAAGGTTCGTTATTCCGAAGGTTCGTTATTCCGAAGGTTCGTTATTCCGAAGGTTCGTTATTCCGAAGGTTCGTTATTCCGAAGGTTCGTTGATCCGAAAATAAAATCGGGTTCGTTATTCCGAAGGTTCGTTGATCTGAAAATAAAATCGGGTTCGTTATTCCGAAAATTAAATCGGGCTTGTTATAATACTATAGTTTGTGTTTTGTTGATTTAATTTACAGCCTGCATTAAGCATACCCCTCCCCCTTTCCCTCCCTTGGCCAGACCAATCAAACATTTAAGTTTATTTTATCTCTTTATATGAAATTATATCATTATAACAAACCCAAATTAATTTTCGGATTAACGAACCCGATTTCATTTTAGGAATAGCGAACCTTCGGAATAACGAACCCTCGGAATAACGGACCTTCGGAATAACGAACCTTCGGAATAACGAACCCGATTTCATTTTAGGAATAGCGAACCTTCGGAATAACGAACCTTCGGAATAACGAACCTTCGGAATAATGCAACAAATGTTCGGATTAACGAACCCTATTTCATTTTCGGATTAACGAACACTCAGGTATAGGAAATTTGCGTGTTCGGAATAACGAACCTTCGGAATAACGATAAAATGTGTATTTCTGTGATGTGATAACGTCAACAGAGAGAAGTATACAAACAATCATGGTAAATTAATATATTATCATATAATGCATGATCAAGCAATGCGCAAAAATGCAAAGTAGTTTGCTAACTTATTGCACTGAGTTTATACAGAGTTAAACATCTTCCAGTAACAGGGAGACTTTCAAGTTCGAACACTTCAATCATAAATATCTTAATAACGACAGAAAAATTCGAAAACCGAAACCCATCCCATGCTTATATCAGGGTATGTGATAACCGCTAGTCTAGCGGAACTGTAGAAGATCTAAGTAGTTTTATGGATATTGACAATGTTTATCCCTTTAATCATGTTAAACAATTTATGATAATTATTATACAATACTGTATGCACTGTCTTGTTCACATGACCCTTATCATGCTTACCCTATCTCCAACACACTCGCCTTATATACAAAATAAATATATATAATTCATTTCGCATATCTTTATTCAATACGATACAGTTTACGTTTTCTTTGTTTGCAAGGATAGTATACGTCACTGATTACTAGACGCCTGATCTTAACTCATTCTCTGCTAGTACATGGTACATACTGTATACAATATATTGGAACAGGAACAGCTATAGGAGAGGGACGGGAGAGGATTAATAATTTATTTCATGAATTACATTAAATGAAATATAGCATGAATTCGGACAGCAAGCGATTTGGAAAATGAAAATTTCGGCATTTCTACAGCAATATTGGATGAGAATGTTACGTATTTTGTATATACGGTATCTACTCAATCATAATTGTCCTTGACTTGTGTATAATATATTTAACCCATATAGCACTGAGCCCTATACAGGGTGGCCCAAAAAAAAACGGAACGGGGCACTTCCCAAAATACAGCAACACAATTATTATGTCCAACGGATAGGGTGTCCTTTCCAATGAAAAACGATACCAAGAACAGCCATTTTGGTTGAGTAGTTTTTGTTCTAGGGCGCTGTGAGTGACATGATGTCAGGTTCCGTTTTTTGTAAATTGTTACCTAGTCAGGGCCAGTAAAACGTGTGCCGTGTGCCGAGATAATTGGCATGGTATTACGGGCAGTGAGTGCGGTTTTACTGGCCCCAACTAGGTAAAAATTGACAAAAATTGGCACCTGACATGGTCTCACTCACAGCGTCCTAAAACAAAAACTACACGACCGAAATTACTGTTCTTGGTATCGTTTTTCATTGGAAAAGACACCCTACCTGATGGACATAAATAGTTTGGTACTATATTTTGGGAAGTGCCCCATTCCGTTTTTTTGGGCCACCCTGTATAGTATACCGCTCTTGGATCTGGGATAGCGTGTTACACCAATATCAAACAGTTTCTCAGGGGTGAATTTCGGGAAGGATTATTAGTGTTCTCTTCAAGGTTGAATTTGAATGGGGACGAAGATAAAATACAAGCTTTTATTGATTAATTTATATCGTTCTTGATTACTTCAATATTTGGTACCATATATTTGCGATATAAAGCTTGTTTAAATTATATTTTATGATATAAACTACTGCACAATTGATGTTAAAGGGGTAGTTTAGTTTTGGTAGAGAGGGCGCTGCACACCACAATTTTGTTGTGAGGTAATGAAAAACTGAGTGTCGAATTTGAGAGAACATGTAATTTTAATGGCAAAATAAACTATTTATATTAATATTTGGTCAAAATCGACCCAGAAACGGCTGAAATATCAATAAATATATCTGATCTTATAATTATTTGGGGCCCAAATAATTAGACGATTTTTCAAAAAATTAAAAAAATGCTTGCACTTTTTCAAAAATTTTCAAAAGTGTTTTTTAAATAGTTGTTGATGATCTCTCTATTTAATCATTATTTCAATAAAACATCAAATGCATAATTTTGTATGAAAAATGGTTGAAACCAATGCCTTTTTAGAAAGCGCCCTCTTGTGTATTAATGGCTCTTTTTGAATGATAGCGGGCTTTTTACTTTTGGTTTATAATGTTACTGTCCAGGTTTGGTTACTAAAGTTCAGCCTTACCAAAACTGTACTACCCCTTTAATAATAAAGTATCAAAGAAATTAACCTTATTATGGTGATGCCTGAATAAATAGTAGGTACATTTTATTTTTGTCCATTGGCGTTATAACACAATGTGCGCATTTCTTCACAATCGGATGTATTCAGAATTAATAATATTTTTGTCTATTTTGATAATCTCAGGCATTGGTTTTAAAAATTGTCAATTCCTCAAGTAATGACCGAAGAATCAATCAAGTACTGAAATATTCTTAAACATTTCCGATTTAGTACTTCTTTCTTTCATTTGAGATTGTTATTTTGTAGCGTGCATATAAGAAATTGTATCGTTTCAGTATTCACAGCTTTCTCGTGACTAAATTGTATTCTGACATAATTGTATTCTGACAATGAATCAGCTAAACATATCAAGTGGCCGACATGTAGTACATTGATGAGAGGATATCTGTGGGTTTTTTACTTGGTATTTTTTTTACTCATGAAATCCAAATTACAGCGTTGTTCAATTTAAAATTTCACGTGGGTGTCATATTAATCCCCATCTAGCTACAGGAAACTTGTCAGATGATTTGTAAAAGGCGGATACTCCCTTTAACAAATAATATCCAACGTTGTATACGCGGCATTTAAATCCAATATATTCTGCTCCTTCTTCTACAATATCTCTATATCAATATTTGAAGAGTTTAATTCCAAAAGGCGCTAAATCCACTTTTGGACTTTTCGAGTAAATCAATGTTTTTTATTAGACCACTTTCACTTCTTTCAATGAATGAGAATTTCATACATAATGAAAACCTATCATAACACATTAAAAAAACACTCATGAAAGAAATCCTGCTATAGTAGTTATTTTTAAATATTTTTTCAAAAATTTGTTTTCACCGGATTTAGCGCCTTTTGGAAATAAACATGGATTTAGCGCCTTTTGGAATTAAAATTTTGACGCATGATATCAGAATATACAGGTTATACGTATGGTTGGTTATAGATTATAAATGAATTGTATCCTGTGATGATTAGAATTATTTTAGAATATGAATCAAGGTTCTAATGACCTGTTACATCCATATCTATGCCCTAACACTGTGTAGCATTTTACTGTACCACCGTCATTCAGCACATTCCACTCAGATGCCAACCATGCATCATGATCTTCTCTCCAAGCAGTCCAAGCACAACTTCAATCATCATGTTCTCACTTGTTATCCTAATTCAACACATTTCAGAAAATCAGAAAAATAAGGATATTAACCAGATCCACAGTAACCATGGAAACAAAATAATCAGTAAAGACGTAATGAATTATGATTATCTTGCAAAATTGCTTTACTCATTCTGAAAAAGCCATTCAAGAAAATGACACAAATAAATCAGATATTGATAAAAATCATGTCAAACTGAAACAAAAATTTGAGTTAGTATCATGCACTGTAACGTGCACAGCGTGTTATGGACATCGGTCGTCGCGTCATGGACACCGACATGGGACATGACTACCGAGATTCGCGGTCGCTGTCACCATCCACCAACCGTGGTTGAACTTGACGTCAGTCGTCGTGTCATGGAGATCGACACGGGACATGACGACCAAGATTCGCGGTTGTTGTCACAATCCACCACCAGTTGTTAAACTTGACGTCAGTTGTCACGTCATGGAGATCGACGTGGGACATGACGACCGAGATTCGCGGTTGCTGTCACCATCCACCACCGGTTGTTAAACTTGACGTCAGTCGTCGCGTCATGGAGATCGACGTAGGACATGACGACCGAGATTCGCGGTCGCTGTCACAATCCACCACCGGTTGTTAAACTTGACGTCAGTCATCACGTCATGGAGATCGACGTGGGACATGATGACCGAGATTCGCGGTTGCTGTCACCACCCACCACTGGTTGTTAAACTTAACGTCAGTCGTCGCATCATGGAGATCGACGTGGGACATGACGACCGAGATTCGCGGTCGCTGTCACAATCCACCACCGGTTGTTAAACTTGACGTCAGTTGTCACGTCATGGAGATCGACGTGGGACATGACGACCGAGATTCGCGGTTGCTGTCACCATCCACCAGCGGTTGTTAAACTTGACGTCAGTCGTTGCATCATGGAGATCGACACGGGACATGATGACCGAGATTCGCAGTTGCTGTCACCATCGACCATCCGTGGTTGAACTTGACGTCAGTCGTCGCGTCATGGAGATCGACGTGGGACATGACGACCAAGATTCGCGGTCGCTGTCACAATCCACCACCGGTTGTTAAACTTGACGTCAGTTGTCACGTCATGGAGATCGACGTGGGACATGACGACCGAGATTCGCGGTTGCTGTCACCATCCACCAGCGGTTGTTAAACTTGACGTCAGTCGTTGCATCATGGAGATCGACACGGGACATGATGACCGAGATTCGCAGTTGCCGTCACCATCGACCATCCGTGGTTGAACTTTACGTCAGTCGTCGCATCATGGAGATCGACACGGGACATGATGACTGAGATTCGCAGTTGCCGTCACCATCGACCATCCGTGGTTGAACTTGACGTCAGTCGTCGCATCATGGAGATCGACACGGGACATGATGACTGAGATTCGCAGTTGCCGTCACCATCGACCATCCGTGGTTGAACTTGACGTCAGTCGTCGCATCATGGAGATCGACACGGGACATGATGACCAAGATTCGCAGTTGCCGTCACCATCGACCACCGGTTGTTAACTTGACGTCAGCCATGGAGATCGACGTGGGGCATGACGACAGAGATTCGTGGTAGAAGTTGTCATCTATCGTCGGTTGCGAACTTGACGTTGGCTAGGACGACCGAGATATTCCCTATTAATAGAAAAAAAGAAGATAAATTAATGCTTATTGTTTGAATCACTTTTTCTTAAGACTCATGGCTTATTGAGTTATGCACGGTCGTATGGTCAACTCAATCCACATCTACAGGGTACATATTCCTGGTAGGACGACTAAATCCAAAATTAATTTCAAAAACACACACTAACCATATTGTATTAGGCAATGGGTTAAATGCATTCAACTACACAGGGCTTGTACTGCTTGTGCTAATGCAGGCCTAATGCCTATGGCATGCTATTCAATATCTGCATTGCAGTTTTCACTTGCCGCTAGCGAGTACTTGCATAGTACAAGTAGCAGCTAGTAGCACTCGTGTCTACGACTACGTACAGCTACACGTCAAAGACAAAGTATTGTAGTACGCCACTGTATTTTAGGTGCCGCAGATCTATAATATAAAACGGATCAATACCCAAATAGATACTGTACAATTAAAACCCACTTTCTCTTGAGAACTAAAAGTATTTTTTATTTCATTTTATACTGTTTATATTGTTCTAATTTGCGATGCTCTTCCATTTTACATGCAATATGACACTTACAATACTAACACGAAAATGAGTGTATGGGGCAATACTTACCAAATAGGATGTCGAAGCTCAGCCTGTACGTTTTCTACTTCTTCACAGAATTCATCATTCCTCATCCATTTGGGGGGATCTCTGGTTGTGTAAATAACTATTCTATCCTTAGTCGTTGGTGTGTGTCCTTACACAACGCTTTCAAAAGGAATTAAACCAGACAGAATTACAATGAAATGTCAGCGATCAGGCAAACGGCGTTTCTCTAGTACGTATAGGCATCGTCTGCTACGCTGATACTGCGCTCTGATTGGTCAAAACGTGCCTGTTTGATCACATGATGGATTAAGCGCCTTTTGGAACTAAACAATTTTGGATTTAGCGCCTTTTGGAACTAAACAAAATTTTTGATCCAATTTTTTTCATATTTCTAAAAATTATTTTGAGGAGTTAAATGGTTATTTAAATGCACATGTTTGATGAGCATTTAATCGTGCAAGAAAATCCAATTTGATGAAAAGTGGATTTAGCGCCTTTTGGAATTAAGCTCTTCATTTATACTTAACTTGTATTATAGCAATCTAACTTTGTTTCCATACTCTCTGTTTTTAGAGCATTCCGTTTTAAAATGACCATAGCCCCACGCTATCTCCTAAGCGACCTTAAAATAAGGTAAAACAAAATCTTGTATACATTTGAGGTTTATTGCCCTAGTGGACAGGTGGAAAGGAGGGTGTACATTGCCAATATTTTCTGACTTCTTGCACACGCGAACCTGATGGGCCCTGTATTAGCTGTATGTGTATTTCAAAATTAAGTAGTAGTGAACAGGTTTAACAAATGGAGCTATATTACAATTCGATGGTTCAATCTTTATTACATATTATATTTATGTGCATTTATGCAACGACTGAGTTATTTTAAACTAGGATTGTTTTTAATTAGCGTTGTTTAATACGCATGCATAAACTGGAAAGTTTAAAGGGGTAGTTCAGTTTTGGTATAGAGGACTCTGCACGAAATAATTTTGTTGTGAGGTAATGAAAAACTAAGTGTAACATTTTAAAGAGCATACAATTTTAATGGCAGAATAAACTTTATTTGATCAAAATCGGTTCATAAATGGCTAAAAATACTAATAAATACATCCGATCGTAATAAATCTGGGGGCCAGATTTATTTGACGATTTTTTAGAAAATTAAAAAAATGGCTACACTTTTTCAAAAAATTTCAAAAGAGGTTTTTAAATAGTTGTTGATGATCTCTCTATCTAATCATTATTTCAACAAAACATCACATGCATAATTTTTATGAAAAATGGTTGAAACCAATGCTTTTTTAGAGAGCGCCCTCTTGTGTTTTAGTGGCTATTTTTGAATGATAACAGGCTTTTTAATTAGTCGTTTGTAATTTTCTATACCTTTCGAGCATGGTGGAGTTATTACTATATGTTTGAAATGTAATGGTGCAGGTTTGGGTTTCTAAAATTCAGTTTGACCAAAACTCAACTATCTCTTTAAAATAAGGTAAAACAAAATCTTGTATAAATCTGAGGTTTAGTGCCCTGGCGATAAAGAGGTTGTAAAATGCCAAAATTGCATGACATATTGCACACGCGAACATGGTGGGTCATGTATTAGTTCTGTGTGTATTTCAAAATTAAGAAGTAGTAAACAGGTTTAACAAATGGAGCTATATTAAAAGTCGATGGTTCAATCTTTGCCACATATAATATATTTATGTGCATTTATGCAACGATTGAGTTATTTTAAACTAGGATTGTTTTTAATTAGCGTTGTTTGCGTGCATAAACTGGAAAGTTTAAGCTATATGTGGGTGTTGGTAGATGGTTATCTTTACTCAGTGGTGGGGGGGGGGGGGGGCAGGGGGGGGGGGGGGCTCGTGTCTCCAATAACTTTTAAAAGACATTATTTTAAATACATAAGGGGAATTCCTTTATATACAAAACCCGTATCGCCCTTTAACATGTTTAAAAAAAAGCAAGACTAACTATTTCACGAATCCCAAAGTTCACTGTCCCGGTAATAAGAAGGGAGTATAGATTATTCATCTTTCGTAACCATGGTAGCAAGTAGAGCAAGCCGATCGTTTAATCTTTGCTTCACAATAATTATGTACATTTATTCAACGATTTAGTTATTTTAGCCATGGATGGTTTGAAAGGGTGCATAAATTGAAAAGTTAAACCTCTAGGTGGGTGTTGGGAAGTGGTTATTTTCACTTAGTGGTTATAGGTACACTTGAGTATTGGTACTTCCCGAAATGCCCCCTGACACAAAATTGGTTGGTTTTAATTCCATTTGAAAGTTCATTGAATAAAACATGTAAAATGAGAATCATTCTTTTTCAATGCTATCATAGTTAAACAATTTGATTTTAAGATATTTTATTCATAAGTCTACCGGCCGGGGGACATTTTGACTTTTCAGAAAAATACAAACAAAATGCTTATAGACTACTTTGAACAAAATCGAAATAGGGTTTTAAATAGTTGTTGATGATATCTCTATTGAATCATTATTTTAACAAAACATTAAATGCACAATTTTGTATGAAAATATGGCTGAAACCAATGTGTTTTTAGTGAGCGCCCTCTTGAGTTGTAACGGCTTAAACAAATGATAACAGGGTTTTTACTTAGTCGTTTGTAATTGTGTATACCTTTCGAGCATGGTGTAGTTATAACTATTAGTTTATACCGTAATGATGCAGGTTTTGGTTACTAAAGTTAAGTTTGACCAATACTCAACTATCCCTTTAGCCTATATAAACAAAAAACAAATAGCTACCGCTACCGACTACTACCGCTACTACTACTACTACTACTACTACTACTACTACTACTACTACTACTACTACTACTACTACTACTACTACTACTACTACTACTACTACTACTACTACTACTACTACTACTACTACTACTACTACTACTACTACTACTACTACTACTACTACTACTACTACTACTACTACTACTACTACTACTACTACTACTACTACTACTACTACTACTACTACTACTACTACTACTACTACTACTACTACTACTACTACTTCTATTACTACTACTACTACTACTATTAACACTAATTATGATAAAATAACTATAATACAATGTTAATACTTATTATTATTATTACAGAGCATAATAATACACACACAAAAACAGTCCCTATACCCTTTAACATGCTCACATCATTATTTGACATACACGCATAACTACGAAAAACATAGTCCTACAAGCAAAAACACTACAATATCAAACAAATTATCAGATTAATAACGAATACAAACATACAAATATAAATCGCAATCGTGTTATTTGGCCCAGACAGCCCCCTCGAGATATTACAAGATTGTGCCCTCTCCCCTCCCCCTTTATTAACCCTTGACGGACCCCATCTTCTCCGAGTATTTGACGTCAATGCTGGGATTAAATGTTGATCTTGTGATTAAAACGCATGAATTGAAATAAGGCGACAAGGCTATTCCTGGGTGTTGATTTTTATCTTTACGTTACGAATCAGCAATACGCATATAAATGTAGACACCGAGGCACTTGGTGTAAAGAATAACATGACATTTCAATTTCTAGCAAACGTTCATCCGATTGGAATTGTGCCAGTACTTCAAGGCTTATTAACCCGTTCAGGGCCCCGTTGCAGAAAGAGATACAATCGATTGTATAAGTTCCAATTATTTGTAACTCAGATCATGTGACTAAATGCACAAATCTGATTGGTTGAAATGCGCAAATATTCTGACTTACAAGCGATTGTATCTCTTTCTGCAACAGGGCCTAGGACCGTTTCTGAAGAAAAAAAACCCTCTGGCAGGGGTCTTTGGAGAATACATGTTATACGACTTCAATTGGTTACATTTGTATTCCTAGGTCTCGAAATAAAGTGATATTATGATTACTTTAACGATGATAATTCATACTTTATTGAATCGTGCTTTTGTTATCGATATCATAGTATCAAATTAGCCCATTTTGGTTATACCAATTTCAGGATCTTTTTAAACGGTGATTCTTAAATGAGCTTATACTCCATACTTTGTAATGAACTATTATTCACTTATTTTTACCATGTTTTCCTTTCTACCTAGGGCGTTATTTGAAAAATAGGAATGACCTCAAAATACATACGAAATAATAAAAAATAAACATTTAAGTCAAGATTATTAATATAGCTACATAGTGGAAACTATAATATGATTGCGCACTAAATGTTTGTGTTTGTGTAAGTCTGGGTGTCACTTTATGTGCACGTGTCGAAGATAATATCGTAAATACAGCAACAACAAAAAGCAAGCACACAGTCAAACAAACAAGCACATTGATAAATAATGAAACAAAGAAACATACAAACAAATAATCAAACAAACAAACGTACGAACGAACGAGCGAACAACCGACCGACCGACCGAACGAACGAACGAACGAACGAACGAAACAACGAAAGAACGAACGAACGAACGAACGAACGAACGAACGAACGAACGAACGAACGAACGAACGAACGGACGAAAAAACGAACGGACAAACGAGCAATCAAACTAACAAACGAACTAAAAATCGAACAAACTAACAAACAACCAAATAAACAGACAAACCAAAATTCAATAAAAAATAATTTAGTGTACCTCTGGAACGGAAATAAGTTATCATGCTAGGACAATTCGGGCATAAAATTTAGAGACTATTCGTCCTTGATCGGGCTATATATACGAGTTCAGCTTAAAACAATGAAAACACATGGAGAAGGATCAAAAGAGGACATTGTTTGTTTGTGATAGCATTAACCACTTTTGATCGAATGCATCGGAAAACGTAATCTAAGCATTTGCGACAATTAATTTGACATGTTTAAAGTGCTTTCAGCGCGTATTCTCAATTTTTGTAGACAAATGTGTACGATTTCACTATGTCTATTTACTAAAATAGATTTAAGCAAATTGAAAGAAGAGAAGAAATCTTTCATTAATGTTCGTGATTTTGATAGGTGAGCTTTTCGACCGATCAAATTTAGCAAGTCACTTTAAAATGTTTTACTCTGAGCGCGCGTGATGAATAAAGAATGACACGCATGACAGAAACGATTTGATTTAGGGGATTACGAAAGAAAACGGGAAATGAAGCAGGCAGATAACGATGATTATACCGACGGTGATATAATCCAATAAATTTGGCCTAAAAGTAAAAAACACTGAACATAGCGACGATTTATTACTAAGAAACCACTAAAGATGCCATGAATATATTAACAATTATTGTTAAAGACACCAGACCCGGGGAGATCCACTAAACACATATATAGAACTCTATGCCTGAAAATAATTACATTTATTGCGAAATATATCGTGGGGGAATTGTGGGATGCCCTGAATACAGCAGCAATAATTATAACAATTGCTAGAGATTCCCAAGGGATGGTCTAAACATAGCAACAATTATTGCTCAAAATTATTGAAGATGCACTAAACGTATCAGCGATTTAATTATTGCTAAATATGTCAAGAAGCGTACTGAATATAGCAACAAGTATTGCTATAGATTATCGAGGGATGGACTAAACATAGCAGCAATTATTGGTTAAGATGATCAAGGGACGCACTAAACATAGCAGCATTTATTTGTTAAGATTATCAAGGGACGCACTGAACATAATAGCAGCGATTATTGCTAAATATACGGATAGATTGCACTTCTTCACAATTTTCGCCGTCAACTTCATTCAGATCGGGTGGATGTAAAGAGACCATTCCCCGCCCACCTAGTTAAGAGCAGACTGTACTCGGCGAAGCGTCAGTTAAAGGGAACTATTATCATCCCAATCATTTTAGTAAAAATGTAATGGTGTTCAGTGCAAAAGACGATGATCTAGAGTTTGGCAAGAAATAGAAAGTTATGATTGTTTAACTGCCTTGCCGAAATTGACAGAAATCACCCCCTGAAAAGTGAAGATACTTTTATGTGAATGTTGTAGAATGCAGCGTCAGTTAAAGGGAACCATTACCATCCCACTTATTTTGGCAAAATTGTGCTCACTACATAAGACGATGATCTAGAGTTATAAGGAGTTACGATTATTGAATAGCTTGGCTGAAATTGACAGAAATCACTCTCTGAATAGTGAAGAAACTTCAATGTTTAAAATATGTAAACGTTATAACATATTTTATTTTTATTTCATTTAATTTATTGGGCCATATATAAAATATTATCATTTTTGAAAGTTGCTCTGTCCACAAATATGTTTGAACATACATATTCCATTGAATGTTAACAGCAAACAAAGACAATATCGATGCTTGTACATGGTATAAACATTGTTCTAAATAAAGGATGAGAACAAGTTGGGAACATCGTATAAAGAAAAGTTGTGTGAAGTAACTAATTAGGGAGCTTCCGTTGCAAGACGGTAGCTATTAACTATGTTGACATGTGCAAAAAGTGATGAACGGTTGATGAAATGTGATCTGATATGTCTACTAAATAAGTGTGTGAAATTTCACGTTAAATGTATGTTTTTTGTATAAGTTGTGGTGTATAATTATAGGTTTACGATTTATACGTGTATTTTGAATGTATCTATGAATATTTTTTATTGTACCATGATCATTGTTGGTCTCCGGACCCTTGTATCATGTTTTTGTTGTCATACCGGAAATAAATGAATAAATAAATAAATAAATAAGTTATATGGCCGATTAATATTACAGCGAAAATGCAAAGTGATATTCGCTAATTCATTGCACTGACTTTGTATACAGTTGTTCCCCAGATAATTATCAATCTGAGCGCTTCAATCGTACATGGGCAATTCCACGAAAAATGTCATCCAAGGATGGAAAAATGAAACTCATGGGACAGCCTTGTTAACTACTGGATAGTAATGAAGAAGGACCATATTTTGATGACTAAAGGAAAAAAAGTTTGAAATTCAATGCAGAATATTTTTTTTTTGGCCATTGAAGTTGGGACAAAAATTGTATGTATTACCCCGAAAAATGATGAAATTTGCATCTGTTGTTTGTGAAATAAAATTTAAAAATATGGATCACTTCAGAACAATAATTCTACTTCTAATGTCTTGTTTATGCTTTGTTTTAACATCATAGAAAAGGAAATTGTGTAAAAATCTTTACTTTTTGAAAACTGTTATTGGATAAAATCTTGATTCTTACAACATTGATGTGTAATGTCCGTGACGTTTTAAATATAAAAGTTTTTGTAGAAGCAGAAGTCCTAATTCAATTTAATTCAAAATTCATTTGCAAAGCTAGAATGTTATATCATAAAGTATATCAAGAGCATTTACTAAAATATTTGATGGCTTGTCCAGAATGGCGTCACGGACATTACGTCACGGCTGCGTCACGGACATTACATACACAGTGAAAAGTATAAAAAAGCAGAGCAACAAAATATCAAGCATTATTTTCTTATGTAAATGTCTTACTTTAGCCAAGAAATAAGATAATCCCAAGTAACAGGGGGACTACTACCTTCCTGGTTCAAGTTTTAATAAATTGTATCGTTAATCAGATAGTGAACTTTGAGTCAGTACTCTGAACTATTTATAAAACTAAATTCCTTGCTTAATTTGAACATGCATGTCTCAATAATCAATAAAGACTTGACTATAACTTACTGGGAGGAGAAAGAGATGGTTAAAGCTCATATAGTATGATCAAATTGCAAAAATTATACTCTTAGTCCATGATTTTCCATGTGTTATGCCCATGATGTACACAACTTTTTTTAGATTTTACCATTTTTTGGCACAAAACCGCATTGTACCTCATTAAAAATGTATAATATTTTTTTTAATAGTTGAACATTTGGTTTACTGCACATTCTGTTGAAAAATTTCAAATTTTACACTAATTGTAAAAAATTATTAATATTTTAAACATAATTTTTTGCTAATTGAAAAAAAAATTGAAATATAATTTTTGTTCTCAAAACTGTTTGATTACATATCAAATGTACAATTAAAAAAGTGTCATGCACAATGGAGCATTTTTTTCGGGTTATTTCTGAGTTTAGAAAAAGTGGACAAAAGTGTAATGTCCGTGACGCTGAAAATGTAATGTCCGTGACGCTGAAAATGTAATGTCCGTGACGCAACGGTTTGTTGTCTAGATCACATATGCCTGGTCCGTTTCCCCCAAAACAACTTGGATTAAATTCATCATTGCCTTGTCTATAATTAAATACCTAAATCACCTTTGTGAGGTCTCAGAACTCACAGACATTTGCAAAGATGTATATGGATGCAAAAAGTCATGTCCAAAAGATGTAATGTCCGTGACGGCGCACATTTCGCAGAATTACTCAGTAACGAATTGGATAAATGTTCTGAAACTTTTTTTGCATACTTAACTAGGATATTGTTTTGTAATCAAAATAAAAGTTAGACATTAGTTAGAGGTATGAATTAGTAGTGGCATTGGAAAGTCATGAAAATTCTCTGATTTGTAATGTCCGTGACGCTGGAGTTGCCCACATATCTTTATAACGAAAGAGAAATTTGGAAAACCCAAAGCTGTTCCATGTTTTTTATCGGTAATATGGATAGAATGAGTTATTAGAGAACCACTATTATAGTCCTATAAGTAAGTTTTGTGGATTTGGACAATGTTACGAGATCTCTTATATTTAACATAGCCCGTCCTTTTACTGTAATTTCGCTGTATCGAGACGAGGCGTAAGTACGTATACATAAGACACGGGCTTAAATGATTGTAAAGGCGACGAACAAGTATATAAAAATATACGCTATCCGTCCAGTTTTATGACCGTCCTGAAAATGATCACGACGGAGAAATTCGCAGGTCGGGTTCGGGCATGCGCAGATTGAATGCAGGGTAAGTGTGTTCACAATATATATATGCCCAGTGTGATGAACAGTGTGATAATTTTTACACTGTTAAAACGCGCCAATCTAACTTGGTCCACATTATGTTCACAATGCGGTGCACACTGTGAACACATTGTGTTTACATTGTGGCACACCATGTTCGTTCACGTGTGGATGAAATCTAATGAAGATATAGACCTGTTAACTAAAGGTTAAAGTGAAATCAGTATTAAAGGTATGGTGACAAGAAAACTGCCTCAAAATTGGGTTTTACTGTATCTAAGGTAGATTTTCATGAAGATTACTAATACAAACATATTTTCCTCGTGGGAAAACCCGGTAAAATAAAAAAATCAACTTGTAAATTCTCTTTCGGAACCCCCGTAAAAAAAACTGAGTCCCGGGCGAACAAAAAATGACGTCATCTTTGTGACGTCACCTGCAGGCAATCGCAGTTTAGCTCGGTCATAGACGTACACGCTGAGTACAATAATCACGTTGACACAGATATATTATTTCCATTTGTTTCAATATTTGAAAACATTTGTTCAGGTTTATATCATGGGACGATATACACTCAGATGTGTAGCTGCATCCTGCTACAATTCATTTCTTAGCAATTCTTAAGCATTTTCAGTAAAACCTCAATTTACAAGCAAAAGCGAGTTTGTTTTACAAGCAAGTCATAGGCTCTGCATGTAAACAATGCACATTCCTCCGCGTTGCGGTCTGCATGTGATGTCATGAATCGGGTGACACGTGCGCACATTTCCGCTCTGCTATAAATGACTGTTTTTTAGGAGCATGGAACGCCGATGCGTAATAAAGCAAAAAAGTTGCATGAAATTTACCTTTTTTTCCCAACTTAAGGATATATCAATGGTATATCAATAAAGGCACATATTTAAAGCTATAAACCTGAATCAAAGCCGGGATTGCACCCCTCCTTTAAGTGTCTAACTCCACGCAAATTACTTGGAGCCTCCACATTTCTCTTCTACCGTGTTGTTTGGCTTATGGTAAGAGAAGAATAAAATAGGGTTTGATTTTTTTCAATGCCCCTTTAGTATGACGATATCTATCATTGATAATCATTCAGCTCAAGAGCGTTTATGAACGGTCATAAACCTCATACACGTTATACAGTAATTCGTTGTAAAAGCTGACGCAAATTTTCGTTTTTTTAACCAGGAAAGCAGTGTTCCTTTTCAATGAAACTTTCACACATCATTCGGACATATCTTACAATGATTTTGGTATAGGATTGAAGTCTCAAATGTAATTTTAGGCAATATCCGATATTTTACAGGTGCACCTTTAATGCAATTGTTGCCAGGATTGTTGTTTTTGCCTCATTGATTTGGTGTAAATAGGTTATCAACTCCATTGTTTTGTCTACCATCATAAAGTCCACCTTCCTGAGGATATCGAGTAATATTTGTAATGTTTTTTTGTATTAATAAAATGTAGAGAAATTGAGTACTATTCACAAACCCCTCGGTGATATACTGAGTTGCCTTCATAAGCTCGATATGAATCTTCATTTTGACCAAAGGGACATCGCTGCGCACACGTCAGTGACCGGTCTTGTAATTATATAGTCTTTGGTCTTACACATACAATTATGAATAAACAAACCAACCACTGAAGATCGCACGGCGTGTATTATCCACAGAAATACCACCAGAGAGCGTTGATTATCCACTATCTATCATTACTTGCCGCCCTCAACGATATACTTCTATTCATGAGCTCTCTGAAAAGGGGCCTCGTATGCCCGACGTTTCGCTCGCTTTAAGATTATGAAAGATTTGTGAGTTTTCCGTTTATCTCCTCACCACCTGATCCCAAAAGGAAATGCCTTTAATATTGGATGAAGCCAATCATATCATGAATATTGAGTCGGTTTAAAACTAGTACGGATTCATATTCTAAACGAAAACAAAACAATACATACTCAAATCCGGTCGATACCAAGTTTGATATATTCAGACGATTAAGTTATGATTTACTACTGTAACAAAAATAATGTATTCATCATAAATATTCTTAGCTAAATTAAGCCATGGTCATCGACGCTCTGATCGGTTGATAATAAGTTCCCTTAGTCCTTATTATCACTCTAATGCTTTGCCATGCACGTTTGCAGTGATCATCATCTGTTTATTTGTAGACATTGCATTTCGTGTAACTGTAGCGTTATGTTTAGTCACAGTGCATGTAGCCAGCTAGTTGTGTCAGTATTTGATTAAAACAAAAAACACCTACTTAATCGAAGATGGATTTGTACCGACTATGGACCAGCTGAGGCGCGGAAATTGTAATGCGTGCCCAACTAGACGACACCGTATCAACATTCGATTGATTCAATTACATTGAATATACAAAAAAGTCGAATACGTCGAAAAGACGCAATTCCTTTCTTTAATTCAATTTGGTATGCTAATATTATTACAAAGTGAACTTGATCGAATTTGTCATTTCGTAGCACAGAAATTAATAATATAACGAATAATGAGTCATTAGTTTGTTAATATTTTGTTATTTTATTTGTATGCGTCCATCCTGTACAACAGCGATATGGCTAAAACCTGGTTGAAACCAAACAAATACCTTCTTAGTATTCAGGGCCCATATTCATAAAAGCCCGCTAGCTAATAGTTCCTTGCTAAGTCTATTTTGAATGACGTGGCTTAGCATTAAACGCATGATCTTTTAGTTGCTAGCTAGGGTTAACATATATGCCTAGGTCACAAATGCTCCGGGCGCCGTACGATTTTTCTCCCGGATTTTCTACGATTTTGGGAAATTGTGATATCGTACGAAGTCTGTGGTATCGTATTACGCATAAAGTATTCATATTCCCAGTAGAAGTATATAGAGAACAATTTTTTGGTTTTTCGAAATGTCTCATTATTTATAATATTATGATTTAAATACATTCTCTACAGTACCAACAGCAACACACAAACTCTGAGGCGTTCGCAAATTCATTTTTTCGTCCGTACAACCACTGAATGGAATAAGCTACTTCAATCTACAGTAAACCAGCCCTCACTTCATACATTCCAGAATGCGCTTGCTAAGGACCCGTCTGTCCTTAGGGGCTAACCACTCTCTCGGACCCACCTCCAGTTAAAACTCCTATGGAGTGTTTTGGAGGATTAAACTACCAAGTACCAAGTAAATGTTCGGATTTGATAGTCTCTAGTGGAGACTCCAAGTTTCAACTGTATACAAAGTCAGTGCAATGAGCTATCGAATATAACTTATTAAACTTAATGTTCGCTCTTCACTCCGTCATATGACATGTATTTTCACACGGACTTTTCACACATCACTCAGTGGACATATTAGATACACATTTATCAACCTTTCATCAGTTTTTGCACATTGCAACAAAGTTACTACATGTAGTTCCCTTTAACTAGGTAAACAAAGATCATGTTTATATCATTGTGAAAGTGTATAGTGTATTGTTATGTTATTAATATTAGTTGTGTGCTTATATATATCGATGCCATTACTCTTTGCCCAAGGTGTTATGGATAAGAACTAATCTATAATTTAATAACAGTTGATGTGGGCCAGTGGCTGGGAAGGGTGGGTAAAAAGGGCGTCAAACCGATACAGTCCGGATGTACCGTGATTACTCTTGACCGAATTTCGATTGAAATAATCACACGGTGCAACAACATTTAGTTCGTGGAAACCCAGTAATATTGACCACCAATGGCTTGAGGGATACAGTACTGTTTGTTTATTGAAATAATAACAATAAACACTGAATGCTATCCTTCAAATTCTCAATCAAATGACTAAGTGTTCGAAAGGTCGCATTTTCTTGAAAGGTTAATTTTGTATACCAACCGCACTTGAACGTACATGTAGTTCAACAATCAGTGTACATAATGTTTGCTAACTCTTCTGCAGTGGAGGAGTCGGGCGCTTGTAAACCTTGTCAAGGTAATTCAAGTGTTGCTCTACATCATTCAACTCATCCATCTCCTCCTCCTTCTACACCTGCAAATTCTCCTCTTCCTCACTTACTCCTCCTCCATATCATCACCACCACCACCGCCATCATCATCATCATCAACATCATCATCATCATCATCATTATCACCACCACAACCATGTATACCATCATCATTATCATCATCATCACCATCATCACCATCACCACCATCATCATCATCACCACCATCTCCACCGTCAACATCATCATCATCATCACCATCATCACCGTCAACATCATCATCATTATCATCATCATCATCATCAGCAGCAACATTATTAATATCATCATCATCATCATCATCATCATCATAGAAAACGGCGGCAAACCATAGTATATCTGATAATCTTCCGGACAGAATATTGATTGGAGATCCGCATAGACTATTGCATTTTTCTTTAGTGTATTGATCATACTCGTCGCAAATCTACACGTAGCGTTAGTTTCGTGGAAAATGAAGACATTGACATATCAAAGAAGGAGACAATATGATGCCTTGATTGTAGGGGGTCTAACAACTGAAGATTTAAAGGTCATCAAGTGTGGGGATGCTACACAGCGGGTCGCCATTTTGAACTAGGCTAGTATGCGCGCACCGTATAACACGGATTCACTGTGCAGTACGCACCGCGCGCAAGATGGCGCCGTGCATCTGATTTGACGAATCTGAACTACCTTTAATATAAGAACATAGGCTAAATCCACCTTCCATTATTTTATACATTGAGTTAATGATATAATTTCAATAATAGGCTACATAGCTATAGCTACAAATCCAGAGGGTAAGACGAATTACGAAATTAATAATATAATGCTTTCAATTGTACGTGCCATACGGTATTCTCATACCATGTATCCGTGCCTGCCTGAAAAATAGCACACTAAAATTGTGTCTTGCATTGAACCATAATACGCATAATTATGAGGGCTCTTTTATGCTTGATAGAGGCTCTTTTGGGCATTATGGGGGATGCAACGACCTGAGTCCCCGTGTTGTTTTCACTGCAGCTGGAAAGATAATCGTAGTGCACAAGGTTGTTGACCCGGTCACGGTTGGGGCGAGAAGTTTTGGATCGATATGTTTTGTTTGGAATATCCATATATTGTATATAGATTTCGTGGAAATGCAATTTCATGTATATTGACACCAATAATACATTTATGTAATATTGAATTTTGTACCTACACAAAAAAGGACAAACTAGAATCGATGCTCATGTCACGATGATATTATTAAGACCGGGCATAGTGGTTAAGTGGTAGAGCGTCCGTCTCACACACGGGAGATCTTTGGTTCGAGCCCCGGCCGGGTCACACACACAAACACAAATTAAATAATACTGTATTGTAGCTAGGCTCTCAGGATACCAGGCCAGGCTCCTTCGGCAAATCATCGTGGCAGACATAACAAAATAATTATACCAAACATTTTAATTTGTACATTAAATAAAATCTAATTCGTAGTATTTTCAATCAGTTTCAACAGTAAAACAGCAAAACAGTAAAAGTTGTAAAACAAATCAAATGCTATACATTAGAAAAGAAACATCTTTTTCTCATTTTCAATGTTGTTTGTAAATAACATTGTAAAATCAATAAACATACACTTCACTCTTGAAATATGAATATTGTTACATTTACAGTAGGTCGATTCTTCTCATGCGTAATACTGATTACAACACCACAAAGGCCTGATGTAAAAAAAAGCAAATGCTATACATAAGAACAGAAACATTTGTTTGTTTAATTTTGTATATATTTTGTTTGTACAAACATTGCAAAATCAATAAACATACATATCACTGATTAAATATTAATATCGGTATATTTCTATAATCACTCTATCCTTCACATCCATTATATTGATTATAACATAAACAGTATACAGAAAACACAATAAATGCTACATTAGAAAAGATACATTTTAAAAATTTTTCAATGACGTTTGTAATAACATTGCAAAATCAATAAACATACACATCACTCTTGAAATATAAATTCGGGTCCATTACTATAGTCAGTCAATCCTTTTTATCCGTTCGTTATGATAACAAAACCACAAACGCCTTATCATACTTTTGTAAAGCAAAGAAAATGCTAGATTAGAAAAAAAAAATGTGTTTTCATTTTCAATGTCGTTTGAGGAGACATTGCACAATCAATAAACATACACATTACTCTTAAAATATGAATATTGGTCCGTTGCTAGTCAGTCGACTCTTCTTATCAGTAATACTGATTACACAACCACAAACGCTTTATGAAAAGCGGAGCAAGGCATACATACTGATAACATATTTGTTACATTATTGAATGTTGTTTGCCCCCCCCCCCCCAAAAAAAATAAAATAAAAAAATACAAGGACATTATTTGGTACATTACTGAATGTTTTTGGGCTAAACAAACAGTTGATAACATGTGTACTTCTAATACGTGTGGTTTGCGGTTGCACCATGTAAGAGGGGAGGATTGGTGAGTCCTGAAAAGGACTGATTTGTTAGTCCTAAAAAGGACTGTGGTAGTCCTAGAAAGGACTGTTGGTAGTCCTAGAAAGGACTGTTGGTATTCTTTCTAGGAGAGTCCTAAAAAGGACTGTTTGTAGTCCTAGTGTACTTCTGTAAACTCATATATCCACCGAGTGATGTATGGACATTCAATGGTAAAGGAAGGCTATAACTAATACTATTACCGAGTAATGTGCAAAAATGCAATGTGGTATTTGCTAAATCATTGCACTAAATTTGTACAAAGTTGAATATCTCCCATGGAGACTTTCAAATCCATTCACTTCAATAAAACATATCTTTATAACGAAAGATCTGTTCCATGTTTCTATTGGTAATACGACTACAACGAGGTATCTGAGAACCACTAGAGTTCTGATAAGTTTGGTGGCTTTTGACAAAGTTAATAGATCCCATTAAACACGGAATGCATGCAGTTACATACAGAAAAGGCATATCATAGCGAGAACATATTTTCTCATTTATTTGGACTTGTTACCGAAACGAATCCCGATAATATCATATTGATCGAAGGTAATCTTTCATGAGGTTTAAAGTGAAACCAGTAAAGTGTCTAACTCCACGAAAATTACTTGGAGCTTCCACATTTCTCGTCTACCGTGTTGTTTGGCTTATGGTAAGAGAAGAATAAAATAGGGTTTGATTTTTTAAAATGCCCCATTAGTATGACGATATCTATCATTGATAATCATAAACTTTATACACTTAATACAGTGATTCGTTGTAAAAGCTGACGCAAATTTTCGCTTTTTTAACCAGGAAAGCAGTGTTGCTTTTCAATGAAACTTTCACACATCATTCGGACATATCTTACAATGATTTTGGTATAGGATTGAAGTCTCAAATGAAATTTTGGGCAATATCTGATACTTTACAGGTGCACCTTTAAGCACGGAATGCATGTAGTTACATAAAAAGAAAGAAGGCATATCATAGCGAGAACATATTTTCTCATTTATTTGGACTTGTTACTTGAAATGAATCCGCATCCGTCCGATAATACCATCTTGATCGAAGGTAATCTTTCATGAGGTATTATTATTCTACCGTTGATGATCCCTTTTCCACACGAAGCGTTTATTTGTTGGCAATGTAATCAATAGTCTAATTCCTCTCTTTCAATTTCCTTTTCCATTTTTGCTACCCATCTCTCTCTCTCTTCGAGTATCAGTCTGTTTCTCTATTTAAAAGGGTAGTACAGCTTTGGTAAGGCTGAGCTTTAGTAACCAAAACCTGCACAATTACACTACAAACTAATAGTTATAACTCCACCATGCTCGAAAGGTATAGAAAATTACAAACGATTAATAAAAAAGCCTGTTATCATACAAAAGAGCCCTTAAAACACAAAAGGGCGCTCTCTAAAAAAGCATTGGTTTCAACCATTTGTCATACCAAAGTATGCATGTGATGTTTTGTTGAAATAATGATGGATAGAGAGATCATTAACAACTATTTAAAAACCTCTTTTAACATTTTTGAAAAAGTGCAGCCATTTAAAAATTTTCTAAAAAATCGTCAAATAAATCTGGGCCCCAGATTGATTACGATCGTATGTATTTATTGTAGGGCCGAGTCCAAACGGATATCCATCCGATATCCGACCGTGAAGGTCGGATACCGGATTCAAATTCTCGGATACGGGTATTCGGGGAAAAAAACAAAAAAACAAATGATTATAAATTTTATTTTATTTTTTTAAAATTTCGGATATATCCGATTATCCGTCCGTTTTTACTCAACTCATATCCGTTTATCAAAATCCGGTTTGACTCAGCACTAATTTATTGATATTTTAGCCGTTTCTGAACCGATTTTGATGAAATTAAGTTTATCCTGCCATTAAAATTGTATGCTCTTTCAAAATTTACACTCAGTTTTTCATTACCTCACAAAAATGCATTTTGTGCAGCGCCCTCTTTACCAAAACTGAACTACCCCTTTAAGTTTTTCTCTCATTTCCACTAGTTTCCACTCTTACAACATGTGTATGTTGTATTATATTAATTTGATTGCTTAATATAAACACATTTTTTTCTGTAGGGGGTACCGAATATTCTCTACACGCATTTTATTGTCCGCTCTCAACCTCAACCTTTGTCTACCCCATCTCTCTCTATATTTCTCACCTCTTGCCTACCCTTTTTATCCCCTCTATCTATCTTTCCTCTGTTATCGTTGATTATTTAATATAATGATGTTTGTTTTTGTGGCGAACGCCGAAGGTTCTATACGTAAATTGTGTCTGTCTCTCTCCTTCTTTCACACTCATTCTCTAGTATGTACTTTAAATTTCCTCTGGCGTCTGCCTTCTCCATTTCCGACTCACCCCCTCTCTTTCTCTTAATTGCTTTCTCCCTTTCTCTCTCCCCTCCCCCTCCCCATCTCCCCCTCTCTCTCTCATCTCCCCTCTCTCTATCATACCCTTTCCCCTCCTCTATCCTCTTCCCTTTTCAGTACCCCCTTTACCCTCATTTATATATACAGTATATATATACAGTATACTGTTATCTTTGATCATTTAATATAACATGTTTGTTTCTATGGAGGGCCTCTAGACACTTCAAATTTAATCAATTTTGTGTCATTGTCACAGATCTTTCTCAACCTCAGGGGGACGTATGTCTAAACAAGAGAAAAATACGTTTAGCCTAAGAAGTGTACTAAAAATAGTTGAGAGTAGTATTTGTGAAAAGATCATTTACTAATCATTCTGTATTAATATCATATAAACATGTTTGCATAAGTCGATATATTTTGTTGTTCGATCATTTTGTTATTTCTGTATTCATTTAATATTATGTTTATGTGATTATTTATTAAATTATATATTCTCTCATTCATTCATTCATTCATGTATTTAGTTATTTATTTGTCTATCTATATATCTATACATATATCTATCTATCTATGTATGTATGTATGTATCTATGTATATATGTATCTATGTATGTATGTATTTATATATCTATCTATATATCTATCTATCTATATATCTATATATCTATCTATCTATCTATCTATCTATCTATCTATCTATCTATCTATCTATCTATCTATCTATCTATCTATCTATCTATCTATCTATTATCTATCTATCTATCTATCGATGTATCTATCATGTCTATCTATCTATAAATCTATCTATATATCTATCTATCTATCTATCTATCTATATATCTATCTATCTATCTATCTATCTATCTATCTATCTATCTATCTATCTATCTATCTATCTATCTATCTATCTATCTATCTATCTATCTATCTATCTATCTATCTATTTATCTATCTATCTATCTATCTATTTATCTATCTATCTATCTATCTATCTATCTATCTAACTATCTATCTATCTATCTATATAGAAAACAACGAAATTCAATAAGATACTCCGTGAAAAAATGGCCGAAATATCACCTTCACATTTTTTCCACGGAGTATCTTACTGAATTTCGTTGTTTTCTATACATTTCGACTCCGAGCAGAACTTTTACTTATCTATCTATCTATCTATCTATCTATCTATCTATCTATCTATCTATCTATCTATCTATCTATCTATCTATCTATCTATCTATCTATCTATCTATCTATCTATCTATCTATCTATCTATCTATCTATCTATCTATCTATATATATATATATCTACCTATCTATGTATGAAATATATCTATCTATCTATCTATTTATATATATATATATATATCTATCTATCTATCTATCTATCTATCTATATATATATATATCTAGCCTATCTATTTATCTATATATCTATCTATCAATATTTCTATATTATGTTGATATTGTGCATAAAATCATTGATTTTAAACATGAAATATATATTTATTTTTGCTAGTATTTTTCAGGTTTGTGGCGAAATAATTTGTCATATCGGAAACACAACCATTGAACATTAATTAAGTTATTGAACGTATATTAGATGAAATATGTCATGAAGAATAGTTTTGAATCGTCTGAGGAGAAGAGAGGTTTTGGGTGAGTTTATATACATTCGTCTAACCAAGGATCAGCGTTTGAAAACATGTTTAAAGGGATAGTAACATTGTCAAAATCCACAAAACTTATTAGAAATCTAGTGGAATAGAGAATGGAATATATATTTAGATGAGATATAGGTATATGCATGTAGATGAACCGTTCAGTAGGCCACAGCTAATTATATAATCATAACTCGATCATACATGTAGGCTACACGTTCATTATACGTAATACCTGTATGTGTTTTCGTAGCTCAAATAACTGCCATACCTGTCATGACTGCTTGATCGTGCCACATCTTCATTTGCTCTTGCATGTCAAAATCGAGGTTGGGGGATAGTGCAGGGCGCTGCGGGGTTAGCGGCATAGCCGGGATCGCGTCAAAGGATAGGGGGAGGGGGGGGGGGGCGATGGGTGCATCGGGGGCGCCGTGATTTCAATGAGATGGGGCAGCCTGAGTTACCAGCATATTGGACGCCAGTGCGTTTTCTTTCATATAATTATTGTTGCTCTAAACTGTAATAACTGGTGCAGTAGAAGATGCGCGATTATGCATGACCAGGGGGGTGTTTTACAGAGATCCTAAGTTGATCTTTGCACTAAGATGGTCTTAAATATTATGAAAAGCCATTAGTGTCTTGAAACATTTTTGTAAAAGTTATGTTGAAATGCATAAAATGTTGGTTCAAATCATATATATTTTCTAATTATCAAAGAGATTTCATGAATTTTATGTGAAGATTATGAATCTCTTTGATAATTAGAAAATATATATGATTTGAATCAACATTTTATGCATTTCAACATAACTTTGATAAAACTGTTTCAAGACACTAATGGCTTTCCATAATATTTAAGACCATCTTAGTGCTAAGATCAACTTAGGATCTTTGTGAAACACCCCCCAGGATTTGTCTTCTTTCCGTTTTGATAAGACTATTTTAAATATAATGTAATGTATTACGGATACTTTTGGCTCGTTTCTCTACGGAGGGAGGGGGAGAGATATAATAAACTGCATGGGACGAGTGTCTAAAATATGGGCGAAATGTGTTTTTTCTAGCATTAAAAAATAAATATTTACGAGCATATTAACGCCATTAAGTGGTCTCTATATTTTGATACATACTAAGGGGAACCTTACTACTTAATGATAATAGTAATGATGATAATAATTATAATAATAATAATAATAATAATAATAGTGAACGACTTTTACATAGCACATAACATACAGCATGAGCATGTTTCTAAGCGCTGTAGAAAAAAAAAGGAAAGAGAAACAAAAATAATACTTGGTTTCCAACTAAAAACTTGAATAAAATATTAAACACAATAACGCATTCTAAAATGAATAATTTATGTACCCTCTCTTGCCCTAGCCACGACACTGATGCATGTCGGACAAAATGTAGTTCATATCATCATGATCATTGCCCCGTCACACCGGGGGGTGATTAGCAAGTTAAATTGCTCGATAATTGACCCGCACAATATCATCTTGCACACTGGGACCCACAAATCCGTAAAGGGATAACATTTGTCCTTGAATAGATGGCGCATCTCAGAATCTACACAGCTTTAAAGGGATAGGAATCTTGACTGGAAATGAAATGAAATGAAATGTATTTTAAATACTTAAATTGTACCACCACTAACCCTCTTCTTACAATAACTATACCGGCGCTGTAGTTCTTATCAGAACTACAAGCTCAGAAAGAATACCAACAGTCCTTTCCAGGACTACCCAACAGTCCTTTCTAGGACTACCACAGTCCTTTTTAGGACTATCCTACAAAGAATACCAACAGTCCTTCTCAGGACTAACCAATCCTCTCCTTATACATGGTGTAACCGCAAACCACACGTATTACTTAAATTGTAGTCGTCGGTTTTGAACTTGCAATATTGTTTGTGTTTTTAACTCTGAGATCACAACAAAACAGTCCCTTTGACATGTTTGACATTGAATATTTATATAAATGGATTATCAGGGTAATTGATCAATATCAAATTTGTTGACGTCATAATTTGTTTTGAAGGATTAGCTTGACACATGATGTCATGTGACATATCCTAATATTTTGAAATAATTATTTTCAAATCGTCATTCACAATCAATTGTGTGGGTCTGCCCCACAATCAATCATAATTAGTTTGTGTCTTAAATTGTCAGTTTTAAATGTTGGTGCCGTATTATTGACTTAATATATTCTTAAAGGAATGCCAATATATGTTTATGTTATGTATACAGATGTGAATATATATTGTCTGTTTAGGTTAATTTGTATATTATATGTTATTGTTTCTCTATTGTCAATGTTTAATTTTGAAGTTCATTCTTACCCCAATGCCCTCAGAGGGTGGCATGAGAAAATGAAGACAAATATTATGGTTATTGTCGATGTCATTGCCCTACATTATTATCAAATTGTAACAATCGACGTGAATTCAAACGGAAATATACCAAAGTTGATTTGAATTTAATCTGGGTATCTTTTAAAACAATTTGAACTAATGGTTTAAAACAATAATATCACATTACAAATTTGTGAAGGAGAATTGAACTTCCCGTGTGTCTAAATTGCGCCCACTCTGGCTTGAATGGAGGCCCTTTGAAAGAAAGTAACCTCCTATACAGAGAGCAGTTGAGATTACTTTCTACAATTCAGTTAGGGTTTAACTATTATAACCAATGAATAATGAATACGTATTAGGCAAACAAATTCAGTTATACCAAAACTGTTATTTTCCTTTAAACACATCAGGAACTCGGATTAACATGTGTCGTTAGCATGTCTTGAACAATTCCATCTTCACGGTATGGGTCTTTAAAACAATCAGCTTTGATATTTGAAATATTAAAGTGACTACTACCAACAAAATAAGCATGCATCTCCCTTGTGCCGAGTGCTACGTAACTTCGATGTATACTTAATCATCATAATGCATTCGGGTACCTGGTAAGCCGGGTATTGGGTTCTTGTGGAAACACAATCATATTTGTAGGCACTTAAATGGTGATATTAACAAGATTTTATGTGGATTCCAAGATCAATAATATATTGCACTCTGCATGGACGTTTAAGCCTGAAATTTCCTTTAATAGTTTTTTGCTACATAATAATAATCCATGCTGCTATGATAATATCTTTATGGCCTCGTACCTGGGTCGGGATAATTGAGTGAATCAATTTTAACACAGCGGGCGTTCCAAAGCACTATTTGGTGTTGGTTTTAATACATGGACCTCTGTTCAACTTTATTTAAACAGCATGTTTGTTCGGCGCCATTTTAGTTTTTACCTTCATATGCACGGAAATCGGTACACGTTTCCATTTGAGCGCACCTGCGTTCTTATACCTCTGTAAAATGTCTGTACCCTCTAAATCCATATTGCGCTCTACAACCCAATCACGGGAAAAATGTTCGATGAGCTACTCACGCGTGTGTTTGTATGCATTGTGAGCGACGTTAATTTATGCGATGATACGCTCATCGAAAAGACTCAGGTCCGAATTCTTATCAATGGCACAACTCAAGTCTGGGCTAAAAAGACAGAAAGTAACAGTAACCAGTTAAAAGCGTCTTGCACCTGTGGACTCATTGATGGTTGCCATTTTGTCACCAGAGATATTATAATTGCTTCTTTTCATTATCCAGTCAATCCCTCTGGTTCTGCTTAGGAATTATGACATTAGGACGCTTGCCAGTTCAGTTATAGTATAACCGGTCACCAGTGATAATGTCCTGGATGATCCAGGACGCAATTGTGCTGATGACCGACTATACCAGGACTTGAATCTCAAGCGGCCCAATGTCCTCAAGCCTAAGCAGAACTATAGAGGAATTGCCTCGATAATGAAAGGAAACAATTATAATATCTCTGATGGCCAATGCCAACCACCATTGGGTACACATGTTCGAAAGGGTTTAACTGGTTACTGGTAGTCTTTTTTTAGCCTAGACTAGTTGTGCTAATGATGAGAATTCGGGCTTATGAGCGCAAACGATTACTGTAAACAGTCATGACCACTTTGACATGACCCTATGCGCGCACGCAAGGCGTCGCGGAGAGTCTTGGCCACTAGTTTACACAATAGGCCCGTTCTCACTGGCGCAAATAATCGCGATGCAAATTTCGAAATTTGCATCGCGATCCAAATTTCGATTTTATTTTTTTGGCCGTGTAGACATACAATTTTGAAAATAATCGCGACGCAAATCACGATAATTTCTGCGATTTTTCAGAAATCATCGCGATTACATGGATTTATCGTGATTATTTGGCGCGCGCTGCGTGTGTGAACGGTCAACAGAAAAATCATTCGCTCACACTGTGTATCACAACAATTTCACAGTGTGATAAGTGTTCACACTGTGAAAACGCTCCCATTGAATATAGTCTTCACATTGTGTTCACACTGTGGCACACTATGTTCTTTCGGGTACGGAAAGTAGACCATTTTGTTTGTTCAATTTCAGCACGTTTGATATCGTTAATTTGACCTTTTGAAGCAAAACGTCCTTCGCCTTTAAGGCTAGAATAAAAAAGGTGTTTTAAATGTTAACTATCGTTTACAATGCCCACTGTTTTATGGATAGTCTTACGTTCATCTCTCATGTCCAAAATAAGGAATACAACTTCCATGAAAACTACTCAACAATAAGTGTTTTGTCGCAAATTAAAAATATTGAATATCGAAAATTGTGGAAAGGTTCGATTATGATATATGAGGTTCTTTATCCTTTCAAAAAGCATTCGACATACTATATGTAAATGATTGACGAAATTTCTGTATACCTCGTTATTTCGTCTTAGCCATTATCAGGCTTGTAAGTATCGCTGCAAGTTATTGTACATGCCACTCCAATTCAGCTTATAACTGCAAATGCGACATTTGTGTATTGAATAAAAATAATAATAATTTGACAATTTCAATTTCAATTTCAATTTTATTCTTGCTTCCAACAAAACATTACAAATGAATTATTACAATTTATACAAAATAGAGATATACATATTGGAAACAAGAGGGGTCCACTAAAAAGCAATGCTTGTACAATTGTGGACCCCTCACATAATAGTTGGGAATATTATTGTATATTTAAATTAACACATTCTAGACTACAAAAAAGTATAGAGAGGAAAAAAGGGGTGCCAACAGAGACCAACATGGGACAAGAGAGAACTTGACAACAATAGGAGAAGACGGATACAATACAACAATTAGACACTGCCAAACGGAAGTGAGAGATCGGGGGTACAAATATATATAATCAGTAGTACAAAAGGATGAGCTACATGTGGGGTTCAAGTGAAAATGAGGAAAAAGAGTTGCGCTTAGAAAGGAGCTATGCATGAGAAGGCACAATATATCATATCAGATTACATTTTGAGTCTGCGAGTAAAGAAAGACCTTGTTCAGGATGACGTAAGGACGGGGAAAGAATAAATGGGCGATATTGTTCAATAATGTACATAAGCTTGTAATAAAAACAATTAAAAATTTTTCTTAAAAATATTAATCGATGGAGCATTTTTTATTTCAGTACTTAAATAATTCCATAATTTGGGGCCTTCATATATAAATGTATTTTGAGCAAGGAGGGTCCGCAAGAGAGGTAAATGAAATTCTTCAGAATGTCTTGTTGGATAAATATGGACTGAGCCATTTAAAAAAAAAACATTTCTTGAAAAACAGATGGCAACATATTTTTTATTATAATTATACATAAATTGACCAAGTTGAAATAAATATAGATCTTTTACCTTCAGTATCTTATTTAAAAAAAAATAAGGAGTCTGTGTGGGAGTGTCAATGACAACGCATAACATAAGGGGAAAGTCTGTGTTAAAATAAAGAAATACATACGGTGTGCCCCAATTAAAAACACACAGTATCTGCAATAATCTTCAGGATTGAATGAGACAGATTAACCCGAAGAAGAAGAAGAAGAAGAAGGGGGTTTTCCCTTGTGATATTTATAGTACCAAACTTTACTCAGTTATACACAGCGGATCAACGAACCTGTATAAACCCAAGTAAAACAAAAAGTTCCATCATTATTATATGCATAATTATTATACTGCATAACGATAAGTGTTCACACTGTGAAAACGCTCCAATTTAATATAGTATTCACAGTGTGCTCACACTCTGTGTTCTTTCGGGTTAGGACGGTTTAGCATTGTGTGTGTTCATTTTCAGTACGTTTGATATCATTCGTATGACCTTTTGCAGCAAAACGTGTTTCGCCTTTAAAAAGGGACTTAGTAACATTGTCCAAATCCTCAAAATAAAATTTTAATTCTAGCGGTTCCCTCATACCTTGTTGTATTCGTATTAACAATAAAATCATGGGACCGGTTTCGTTTTTTCAAATTTCCCTTTCGTTACAAATATATGTACGATCGAAGTATTCAGATAAGAAAAACTCCCCCGGAGTTTTGAAACCGTGTACAAAGTGAGTGCAGTGAGTTAGTGAATATCACTTTGCATTTTCGCTCATTACTTGGCCATGCAATGTCCATTTGACTTGAAATTTTCGCACAATACCCTGTGGACATATGAGATAACAACAATATACATTGCATCAACCCTTCATCACTTTTTGCACATGTCAACAAAGTTACTAGATCCCTTTAAGGCTACAATTAGAAAAAATGGTGTTTTAAATGTCAACTATCGTTTACAATGCCCACTGTTTTATGGATAGTCTTACGTTCATCTCTCATGTCCAAAATAAGGAATGCAACTTCCATGAAAACTACCAAACAATAAGTGTTTTGTCGCAAATGAAAAACATTGTATATTGAAAATTGTGGAAAGGTTCGATTATCATACAAAATTATGATATATGAGGTTCTTTATCCTTTCAAAAAGCTTCGGTATAATATAATATCCTATTCCATTCGACATATTATATATAAATGATTGACTTGATACATTAATGACCGTTTCATGACTCCGTAGTGCGTGTTATTGAGATCGTGTGGAATGGCCGTGGGTGTGGGGGTGGGCGGTGATGTAGCTACAGGGGAGGGGGGGGGGGGGCAGGGGGGCACGTGCGCCAAAAATTAGTATTACCCCTTTATCTAATTATTGGAATGTAATTATGTTTATATACGAAATTTCTTTATACCTAGTGATTTCGTCTTAGCCATTCTCATGTGTGTAAGCACCGCTGCATGTTGAAACCATTTCAATTCAGCTTATGCAACATTTTGTTCGTTGAATAAAAAAATAAAAAATATGACAAAAACAACGCATAACATAAAGGGAAAGTCTGGGTAAAAATCAAGAAATACATACGGTGTGCCCCCATTTATTCGCGTGCCCCCCCCCCCCCCCCCCCCCCCCCCCCCCCCATCAGTCCGACCATGCTCCTCCATTGGGGGTGGGGGTTTCCCTTGTGATATATAATTATACATGTACCAAACTTTGCTCAAACATACACAGCGGATCAACGGACCTGTATGAGCCCAATACAAACATGTTCCAGCATATTATACATATTATACTGCATAAAGAATACGTGAATGGATTTATCATTACCACATCAGGGCTGACATCAAGTACCGTATCTGAATGTCATAATTCAATTACCCCACAGGGGGTATTCCCCCCTTGTGATACTTTGTACCAAACTGAACTGTCTCACACTCTTTACTCAAACATATACACAGCGGATCATCGGACCTGTATGAACCTGTAAGTACACAAACCATGCTCCAACATTAAACATGTGTGTACTGCAGAAAGTACGTGAATGGATTAATCATTGCAACATCAATGTTGACTTAAATGCCAAGTACCGTATCTAAATGTCATAAGTCAATTACCCCGCCAATTACCCTATTAGTTGTCATCATTCATTATTATACGTAGCTCACGTAGCTAAGAGGAGGTTTGGGGGGGGGGGGGGGGAGGGGCGCCATTTCTTCCATACGACCCCCTACGGGGATCACGTGATTTATTGTTCCAAGATATCATAAACTCTCCTTGACCCTTCCGAGTTCCATGTTCGACTCGAGCCACACTACTAATATAATCAGATATATTGATTTAATCCCTTGTATAATCTTTTGCTTTTAATTAATTATTTTAACGCTAAATGTACTTCAATTAGCTAGCTGTTGTTCATTGCTTTGGTAATCTTAGTTCAATTAATTGTAAATATTTTAAGATGTAAGTTTATTTCATATACTTTCTAAAGCGCTTAGAGATAAGAGACTTATATTAGGCGATATATAAATCGAATATATCATTATTATTATTAAAGGGATCTAGTAAACCTTGTTGACATGTGCAAAAACTGGCAAATGGTTGATTAACTCTGCATTTCTGTGATCTGATATGTCCACTGAGTGATGATGATGTGTCAAATTCCATGGTAAACGAATGTCATATGACCGAGTAATGAGTGGAAATGCAAAGTGATATTCACTAACTCATTGCACTGACTTTGTAGTTTGTACACATTTATACTTATTCAGTAGGTAGTTATAAATCTAAACTCTTCAATCACATATATCTTTATAATGGAAGAGGAAATTAGGAAAACCCAAAGCTGTTTCATGTTTCGTTTTGGTAGTACGAATACAACGAGGTATGTGTGAACCGCTAGATTTTCAAGTAAGTTTTGAGGATTTTTCAATTTCACTAGATCCCTTTAAAGGGACTTAGTAACATTGTCCAAATCCTCAAAATAAAATTTTAATTCTAGTGGTTCCTTTATACCTTGTTGTATTCGTATTAACAATAAAAGCATGGGACAGCTTTCGGTTTTTCAAATTTCCCTTTCATTACAAAGATATGTATGATTGAAGTATTCAGATAAGAAAATCTCCGGGCGAGATTTTCATCCCTGTACAAAGTGAATGCAGTGAGTTGGTGAATATCACCCAATATCACTTTGCATTTTCGCTCATTACTTGGCCATACATTGTCCATTTGACTTGAAATTTTCACACAATACCCTGTGGACATATGAGATAACAACAATATACATTGCATCAACCATTCATCAGTTTTTGCACATCTCAACAAAGTTACTAGATCCCTTTAACGCACATGTCATGTAAAGTTTAGAATGCATTGTTTTGGCGTTCGGACTTCTTTTCTATTTACCGTACATATAAAAAATAAATGTGGGATGATATAATAAAAAACTATAAAATGCTTACACTTAAAAATGTAAAAAAAAAGGTTTTTAAAAAGCTGTTGATGATCTCTTTATAGTGTGTTATCCTTTTTTTTTGACGAAACATCACAATCATGCACATTTTAAAAAAATGGTTGAAACCAATGCGTTTCTCGACAGCACCCTTTTGTGTTTTAACAGGTCTTTTTGAATGGTTTCTTACTTAGTCGTTTCTAATTTGTTATACATTTCGAGCATGGTGGAGATATAACGATTAGTTTGTAATGTTATGGTGCAGGTTTTGGTTACTAAAATTCAGTTTGACTAAAACAGTACTATCCCTTTAAAACCAGCATGACAGGTTTGTCATTCTTCCGGCCATCTCGACAATTTACCCCGAAATGTTTACCTTTCGCAATGTTTTGACCTGCTTTTCGTTAACTTGTTCATCGTTCTACACTTAGCTTAACCCATCGCCTACGGACGCCAGGACGGAGAAGTATGTATTAACTCAATTGGTAATGCAATGTGTGAGGAAGAATGGGTTAAAGTGATCCAAGTAAAGTGTCTATAAAATCCACGAAAATTACTTGGAGCTTCCTCGTTTCTCTTCTGCCGTGTTGTTTAGCTTATGCTAAGAGAAGAATAAAATAGGGTTAGATTTTTTCAAATGTCCCTTTAGTATGAATATAATTATCATTGAAAATTATCATCTCAAAAGCGTTGCCCAACGGTTTGGGTAAAAAGTACAATTGCCGTAGCTGAACACGCCCGGCCGCGAATTTTTTTTTCCCAAACTGGTTTGCAAATCCTTGTGAATTAGCGACTTGGTCAGAGACCACGCATATACCCGAAATTTCCGACTTGTATAAATTCGAACATTGAGTCGAGTGCCGTAAAAATAGCAAATACAAAAAACATTGAACCAAGGTAGGATTCGAACCAGGGATCTCTAGCATATCAGTCTAGCTCTCCACCGACTGAGCTATCTCAAGTTCGCTTGGTTGGTATTGGTTTTTAGGGATATATATACCCTAACATTAACCCTTACCCTAACCATGCTAACCCGAATGTTAGTGGCTATAGGTCAGATTTAGTGGCTATAGGTCATATTTAGTAGCTATAGGTCAGATTTAGTGGCTATAGGTCAGATTTAGTGGCTATAGGTCAGATTCAGTGGCTATAGGTCAGATTCAGTAATTCTATAGTCTTTGCTATAAATCTATTTATAACTCGAATTGAATACGCGCGCTTTGGTCTCCATTCAAGTCGCCCGATTCCAATTAAACGGGCATATCTTCTGCGTTAGTGCCATAGCAAACCTGTTTGGGAAAACAATTTCGCCGCCCGGCCGGCGCGCCACGCGATCACGGACCTTCCGGCCGATAGACAGGGCGCGTTTATTTTTTCCGTAACCCTAACGCGTCATTTTGATTTTGTCTGCGTCTTGCAGAGAGACTATTACTCGCGCATGCGCAAAGTCAAAATTTCCGACAATCAAAGACATGACTGGGATTCGAACCCGGTTCGGAAAGCTATCAGAATAGCACGAGCACGCTATCCATTACGCCACAGCTAGTGGGATGGTTAGTAGCGGTTTTTCGGGATATATAAGCCTAACCCAAACCCTAACCTAAACCCTTCCACTTCTACTTCTACTTGGGTACTCGACAGGGTCCATCAGTCAGGACGTAGAGTCGAGGGGAACCGGTGAGGTGTCCCATTAATTGCCGATTGAGGCAACTGCTCCCGCAAAGGCTCCTAGTGATGTAGAAGCCAAGATATTATTGGGGAGCGCATTCCATGCTGTTACAGTTTGTGGGAAGTAGGAGTTCTGGTAAAGCTGAGTTCGAGTATGTATATGCTTGAGCTTATTTGGGTGGTATTGTCTGGTGATGCTTGGGGCCCTTGGTGTGAGGAGTTGGTCAGGTGTAATTGCTACCATGCCATTCTGAATTTTGTAGAGGAGGCTAAGGCAGGAGATGTGTCTGCGTCTTTCCAGTGTACTCCATTGAAGTTGTTGAATCATAGCAGACACACTCTCAGAATGGCGGTATTGTTGAAGAACGAATCTTGCTGCTCGCCTCTGTACAGCTTCAATCTTTGAGATGCTCTTCTTTGTAGATGGACTCCAGATTCCTAACCCTAACCTAAACCCTAACCCTAACCCTAATTTGGTGGTTATAGGTCAGATTAGTGGCTATAGGTCAGATTTAGTGGCTAGAGGACAGATTTAGTGGATATAAGTCGATATATTATAAAAGACGGAAAATTTGGCTTTGCGCATGCGCGAGTAATAGTCTCTCTGCAAGACGCAGAAAAAATCAAAATGACGCGTTAGGGTTACGGAAAAAATAAACACAGACAGCGTAGCGCAACGAGTCGGTACCCGACTGTTGAGCCGAGCGCGCGCAAATTCTGTACCGTCTGTATACACGGGTGCGGATATCGTCAAACGGACGATTATTACTGCGACAAATCTACGGCAGGCCATCAGTATTCGGTGATAAAATATGAACTCAATATTCGTTTTTTTCACTAGGTAAACAGTGTTCGTTTTCTTTCAAACTTTCACAAATCTTTCAATTGTATTTACAATGATATTGATATAGGACGGAAGTCTCAAATGTCATTTTGTGCAATATCTGACACTTTACAGGGATCACTTTAAAGCCGTCGCGTTGCCGTTAACAACATGAAAACGCATTCTGAGCACAGTCTACGCGTTAAATGTGCGGAGATGTTTTCTATAATAAATGTACATGTTCCAATAAATTATGCATGACATATTTGCTTTTCAAAGACCAAATGGGAATAGCTGCGAGTTATAAATACCGTTTTCAGTTCATGGAGAGGTAAACATGAATGGATGCTGAATACATATGCGTATCACTTTTGTCTGTATAGCAGAAGCACACTGTATATAAAGGCTAGTGGGCTGTAGACCCCCACGCCCCCAAATTTTGAAAGTACCAGTATTCGGATAGAAAGCATCTGGTATTGAAGTCAAAATAATCGAATTTTGGGCGAAAATAATTAAGTCCCAACCCCCGAGCCCCCCTAACAAAATAATTTTCCCATACACCCACTGATATAGATTTACCGTGACGTTGGACATGGAAATATCCCCCCAAATCATCGAATTTTGAGGGGGAAGTCATATAATTTGGGGTTAGAAAATATCGGATCGCGCAAATAATCTTATTTCTGGTGGGGAAAAAAAATTGTTTGGAGGCAAACGGGAATATTCATCTTCGGGCAATCTTCATCACCCCCGACAGAAAAAAACCCGTCCCGTAATATACTCCCACGGATATAGATTCACCGTGACTTTGGAAACGGAAATATCCCACAAGTCAACGAATTTTGTAAGGAAATAATTTAATTTACGATACAAAAATATTCCGCCAATTGTTTAATTTCGAGTAAAAAATAAAAATCACGACTTGGAGGTATCCGTCTTATGAAAACCTAAACCAGTTGCGTCCAAATGCTAACGGAGGATCAACCCCCTGGACCCCCCCCCCCTCCCCCTCCCCCTGCAGGCTTTGAATAGCTTACATCCAAAAGCTTTAGGAGGAAACACCCTCTGGACCCCCCCCCCCCCCCCCCCTCCGGAGTGGCTCGCGTTTAAACGCTTGTATAGGTACGAGCCCCCTTTAACAATTCCTGACTACCCCACTGCCTACCCCCCCCCCCCCCCGCCCCCGCCCCCACCCCGAGCTCCCTGATACAAAATAAATTGTCCCGTGCGCCCATGGATCTAGATTCATCGTGATGTTAGAAAGGGGAAAGATCCCTAAAGAATTATAATTATTGACACACCTGAGCAGAAGGGTCAGCAGAGCTATTTTGATCCGCATTTATGTTCGTCCTGTTAACATGGTTACATATTGTCAAGCGTAGCAATGCTACACCGCCGCGGAATCCATTTTGATCTAAGCTAATTTGAGTATAGTTGGTTTGTTTATTCATAATTATGTGACTGAGCCAGTGTGTATTACGCACATTGCGCAGAGCGTTCGCAAGATGGCACCGCGCATCTGATGTACGTGTTATACAGTGAAATTGCTGATTTGTTTTTGTTTTTATGTATTCATTCTGACAACAAACAAAACAATTTACAGAATAATGGTTTCCTGGTGAAAACAAAATACACAAGCAATAATGGTATACCAATGAAGACAAAAAACAATTTGCAGAATAATGGTTCCCCGGTGAAAAAAAATACACAAGCAAATAATGGTATATCAATGAAGACAAAAATCAATTTGCAGAATAATGGTTCCCTGGTTTGATCCGCATTTATGTTCGTCCTGTTAACATGGTTACATATTGTCAAGCGTAGCAATGCTACACCGCCGCGGAATCCATTTTGATCTAAGCTAATTTGAGTATAGTTGGTTTGTTTATTCATAATTATGTGACTGAGCCAGTGTGTATTACGCACATTGCGCAGAGCGTTCGCAAGATGGCACCGCGCATCTGATGTACGTGTTATACAGTGAAATTGCTGATTTGTTTTTGTTTTTATGTATTCATTCTGACAACAAACAAAACAATTTACAGAATAATGGTTTCCTGGTGAAAACAAAATACACAAGCAATAATGGTATACCAATGAAGACAAAAAACAATTTGCAGAATAATGGTTCCCCGGTGAAAAAAAATACACAAGCAAATAATGGTATATCAATGAAGACAAAAATCAATTTGCAGAATAATGGTTCCCTGGTGAATACAAAATACACAAGCAATAACGGTATACCAATGAAAACAAAAAACAATTTGCAGAATAATGGTTCCCTGGTGAAATAAAATACACAAGCAATAACGGTATACCAATGAAAACCAAAAAAACAATTTGCAGAATAATGGTTCCCTGGTGAAAAAAAAAATACAAGCAATAATAGTACAAATGGATTTCCATATTCATAAAGCACCCCAATGTTATAATACTACAGTTGGATGTTTGTATGTTTGCTTGTGTGTGTGTATTTGAGTTTATTTGTGTGTTTTGTTGTATTTGTGTTTGTTTGTTTGTATGTATTTGTGTTTGTTTGTTCGTTTGTTTTTGTTAACCGTGAGCGCATAGAATGATGCGAGTACTGTACCGTCAACATAAATTGTATAAATTGTCATAATTCATTTTGTACGTGGAAGCGTGGCGGAACCGTCAGTCATTACTCTATTCACATTATTCATCTGTTCATGGAAACATGTGATAGTGTGTCGGTGTTATTAATATTGTTGTTTTGTTTTTGTTTATTTGAGGTTCATTAAGTTTTGAATATTTTTGCCAACAACTAAATAATTATAACGATAAAGTCATTTAAAATGTTCTTCCCATGATGTTGTTGAGAATGCTTAGAACGCTTGTCTGATAGCATTTAACGAAAAAGGAAGAAAAGAAAAGAACATCACACTCGTACCTCCCTTGAAGTAGTCTTTTGGCAAGACCTCCCCTCTGAAAGGCAGTGGCGATTTGAACGGGCTACTATCACACGAGCGGCTGCATCTCCTCCAAGCAGAGAGAAACTACAGTATAAACACCCCCTCTTTAATAATGAACACTGTATGCAGCAGTTTCGGATTTCAAGACGCGCTGCCTTGTCAACAGCTTCTGGAAAAATAAAATAAACGAGACAAAAAATACACCAAATAATAAAACAATTTTCTCATATATAAGCTTTGTATTCTTTCATGTGTCGTTTCTGACGCGAAGACTTGTCAAGAGGCTTCTCTTGTATGAACATTCGATTTGTTTTTCTTAAGTGGGTGTTTCGTAAAGACTTTAAGTTGAACTTAAATTCTAAGTTAGACTTAAATTTATATACAGTAGGCCATTCGTAGCCCATAGGAACCAAGCATAATGGCCCGGTCAGATATCAACGGATATCGGAAACGTATGCCCAGCGAAAGACAATTTGCGAAATTAGATTATCCGGTGATGAAAGTCGTCTTCATTGCTTCATGTACAAAACATAAAACAACGTACATCACCGGAGAAGAAACGTATCTATAGAACGGATGGAAAATTTATATCCCGTTTGCGCAATCCGTTGATATGTGACCGGGCTATAACTACAGTACATTTAAAAGCAAACATACACATATTTGTTAATTACTTAAAAAACAATAAGTCTCCTTGGTAATACATTAAAAAATTATAATTTTAGATATCACGGTAATGGCTGTCTTGGAGTCTAACATTAACTTCAAATCTTTGTGAAACATCACCCTGAATACATATCGGCCCTCACCTTGTTCGTTACCAAGTGGTGGAGGCGGAATTTAAAGTTGTTCAAACGGCGGAACATAATCCCCACTGAATTCATCAATTATACATCATTCTAACGATCTGTAGCTAGATCAAGACAGTGTTCTGATAATTATAAAGTAAAATACATGTAGTGGTGGTGTAACTATACGAAAGGGGGGAGGGGGGGGGGGGGGACTTGCCCCAATAATTTTTACAGGAACGATGCTCAAGTTGGGGGGAAAGTAATGCATGAGTGTGTCCGCAATATGACGCGCGTTCCAAGTTAGTCGGACCACGCTACGCCGCTATGTACAACGATCTTATGGCCTAGTCCCACTGCACCCTTTCTCCTTCCGTTTCCCATCCGACCAAAATGTGGTTTACGGTCAGTATCTAACACAATTGGAAGTTCCATGACGTTTCGTTTCACGCGAAACGTAGCCGAATTAACAGTATTATTTCGTTTCACGCTTGTACCTTTAATCTTGATCTGAGGAAACACGAACGAACGAACCTCCCGGATGTCAATCGGATAGGGAACGGAAGGAGATACGCTAAAGTGGGACTAGGCCACTCGCGAGGCCAGGAGACACTCTTCTGACAAGCAAAATACAGTGGCGTAGCTACGGATAAGAGGATGGGGGGGGGGGGGGGGGGCACCTCCCAATAATTTGACCAAAGCAATGGTGAAAATAGAAACAAATAGAATGTGGCCCCAACAAGGTCGGGCGCCCCCATTTCTTCGGACAGCGCTTTATGCTACTGGCAAAATGCGTGTTGTTCTGCACGCGAGAACATTTATGCCTTGTTTTATATGCAAAGTATAAAATCTATCGAAATCGAAGTTGTCGAGAGCAACGGTAACAACAAATAATATTTGTAAATCCTGTTTTTTTGGAGCAAGTATGCGCACCTGGTTTGTGAACAAACACGTGAAGCATCCTTCTTATAGAAATGTGATGACCCGGGTCTACTTTAAATGTGTTCAAATGATCGAGGCACTAGCCCATCAGAGGGATATTAGCATGCATTTTATCAGGAACAAAAACTATGATACCACAGACGTGCATGATCTTGTACAGAAGCGCAATTGTGTTCACAATACATTTACCGTAGTAAGCGATAAGAGATATCGAACAAAGAATTTACACACATAAATATAGATTTTCCCGTCCGTTTTAACACTTTTGTCATTCAATTTGATAAATTTGTACTTCAATTTCGTCCCGAGAAGCCGAGAATGTGCCAATGCCAACTTCAATTTCGTCTATTGTCGACAAATTTCACAAAAGTCCATTCAATTTAGTCATTTGTCTCACATTATCGTCCAGTACAATTCAAATTCGGGATCGTCAGTCACAGAATTGTTCAGCAACTGTGACCGACGAATTTGAATTGTAATCGACGAAAATGCGTGACGAGCGACTAAATTGAATGAACTTTTTGTGAAATTGGTCGGCAATGGGCGAAATTGAAGTTGGCATTGGCACGTTCTCGACCTCTCCGGACGAAATTGAAGTACAAATTTATAAAATTGAATGACAAAAGTGTTAGAATGGACCGGAAAACCTATATATATACTATAAGAGTGGTGCTGTACATAAATTATAATGGAAACTCTAATACAAAGAGCTCTGATATAACAAACCCTCTTATAACAGGGTCATTTTGCTTGTTCCTACTCTCTGTATTCTTATTTTGTGTTGTTGTTAACCCTGATACAACAACAACTGTTATAACAAGCCAGGCTTGTTGAATAAAGTCTCAAACATTACTTTTTAATAGGGAAGATATAAAGTTAATGGATCACTTTAACATAATTATATACAAGGCAATTCTCATTATAACAAGATCCTTTGGATCATGTACATTACCCATGTAAGGTTAAGTTTTTGTGTGTGGGGCATTTCCCAGTATCCTTTTATTTGGCTTTAACCGTCATCATCACTTGTGTATTTGTTCCGCATGCTAGAACATAATGTGCAAAGTATAACATGTATTAAACTTGTAAGCAATTGGTTAAACTTGTTTATCCCGGTTGTGTCTTATTTTTTTTTTGTATAAACATAATATACTCCGCAAAAAAAGAAACTGGACACTTGTATGAAACCAAATATTTCGTATTCATTAACGATAAAATATATGATATTGTATATCAAATTAAAGATAAAATTACCCTCTTCAATATTCGCATGAAATCCAGATGAAATCATTCATGCATGACTTGTCACGGTCAATTAACCACACCAAGGTCTGTTTTCAAAAATAGCAAAAATGGAACATCCACTCAACCATATAAATGTTGATAAGCATAATGTAAAACGCTATATTCATGAGATGGCATAATGTTTCATTACAAATGTGATCTTTTCTATCTTCATCTCAATAAAAAGTATAAATGAAGACAAATTGTGAACGTTATAGGTGTTATTTTCATCCAAAAGTAACAAAATGGGGAATTCCATGGCAAAGCTTTATTAGTCAAAACCACAGTTTGTGCCCTTATTTCAGCATGAAAATGGTATAAATTCTTCTCAAGAATTATACCGTAGTCCAAAGATCTTCAAAAGCTGAAGTCACCCTTGGTCAAACAGTTGGGCAGTCTTTAACATTACATTTCTCTAGGTAAATATGGTTAAAATTGCAGGGGACACATGAAATAGACAAGCTTCATGCCTGTAATACAGACCAGTATGATAATGCTCTCATAACCTGGCCCTGTTTTATTGACAAATTTGTATTTCCAGAGTTTGTTCATAACAATAAAGTTGAATAATGTCATAATTTACTTGCCCCGCTCATCTTGTTTTAAGTGAAACGCTTACTATCACTTCAGTCGAATGGTGTGGTCCTCCATTGTTTTGCTATTTTTGAAAACAGACCTTGCTAGTGTTAATTGACCATGGCATTTCATGCTTGAACGATTACACCTTTAAGTTATACCCTGCATGTAGAGGACTAAATTCCCCTTAATTTGATATATGATCATGTACACTTTATCGTACATTAATATGAAATATTGCAACTTATACAAGTGTCCAGTTTCTTTTTTTGCGGAGTATATATAAACACCTGGTTTCTGACCAAACATTTGACCTATACTGAGATGTGACGACCATGGTTAATTTAAAGGTGTTCAAACAGCGGCGTATAGCGTGGTCGGACAGATTGGGGCATAGCAAGCGAATTATTGGTTGTAAGCCCGGCGCAGACAGAGCCGATTCGACCCGACCCAACTGGTTTCAATCAGGCTAGAGTTGGGCCCGGTCGGTCGGAGCAGATTTATCTTTTTGAATCGGCCCCAACTGGCATCCGACTGTCTCTCGACTGGCAAAATGTGTGTCGCGAGGCACTGAAAACTGAGCCGATCGGAATGACAACCAGTCGAGTCGGCTCTGTCTGCGCCGGGCATAAGTTGCAATGAATTGTAAGTCAGATACAGAAATTTGCGCATTTCAACCAATCAAACTTGCAAATTCAGTCACATCATCTGACATACAATTTAATTGCAACTTTACAATCGATTGCAACTCTTTCTGCAACGGGGGTCATTATGTATTTCTCTACTTTTCACGTGGTTTATTGTTTTTCTAAAATTATTAGGGTGGGGGAACTTGCACTCTGTGCCTCCCCCCCCCCCGGTATATGGAATATGTCTCAGTTTTCCGAAACAATTGTTTACACTATCTAGGGTTTATATAAAGTTCCTTTGAAGTGGTATTGTTTATAACAAATGCAACATGTCATGGATTATGTTTAGACACATTCAGGGACAGCTGAAAATGATGGGATCAATTTTGTTAGAAGTAGTTTTCTTGTTGTTGCAAAAAAACGTTTTTTTAATTCTGCAATTGGTCAATAAATTGTAGAGTATAATACAATATTTTGCCTACAATCGCAACCGACTGTAAAAATATATCTATTTCTTCCATCTGATACCGAAACTGGGCAAAATGCCTGTCGCTGTACCCTTTTAATTCGCTGAATGTCCTCGAAGTATTGAAAACGCATGAACCAGTTTTTTTTAAATTAAACTTTTTTGAGTTAAATGCCTCTGCATGCATATCTCAGGATTACAGTATGTCCTTCATATCATATCGTGTGCAAACGGTCGCTAAACCCTAACAGTGCTATAGCGATGGTTAACATGCATGTCCGCCCACTGTCCTTATCTGATATTGATTCCAGTTAATGCCTTCAACTGACACAGGATGTTACAAGTGTGAGCTGGGGTGTCGCAAGGGCCACCGCCATCACGGGGGAGCGAGAGAGGCCGGGTAAGGAAGGGGGAAGGGGAGAGAAGGGGGGGGGGGGGGAGGGGTAGAAGGGGAGCAAATAGGGGTGCGAGGAGAGGATATAGGAGGGGGCAAAACAGCTAGGATGGGTTTCCTCTTGTCCTCATGAGGGGTACAGGCCTTTACCGAAAGTTAACATTTTGTTTTAATTCGTATAGTGTCGCCGATGTACTCTTGCACAATGCAATACACACACACACACAATGTAAACTGTCTTTATAAATTTAGTTGCGCCGCGAGCATAGTACTGCCTAGACAAAAATAACCGTCTCTTAATGTTAATGGGATTTATTATATATCGGACGTAATAGGATAGTGTACAAAATCCGATATATAATAAGATTTACGATATAATAAATCCCATGAAGAGACGGTTATTCATGTATAAGTACTGCCCCACGTATTCACCTGCCTGCATGTGTGCATTGTGTGTCAGACATTCTGGTCCTCAACAACGAGATTTTACCATTTTAAGACTGTTCTGCAGTTTCCAAAACAACTTTCCTGACTGTGCAACAAGACTATTAGTGTAGGCTGTCGTATCTTAAAGCTTAAAAAAAGTTCCGTAACAAATATTTACTCTGGTCGGTTTCTCTATAATATGTTTGATATAATTATATTTTTAAAAAGCTGATCCTCGCAGATTTCCTTATTAGATATCTTTTCCTTTGGGTTCATGTCAGGTTTATAATAGCTTTTAACCCCACGAACATTGAAAACTAAGAGGTTTCAGTGACGAGCATCGCACTAGGAGGTTTCTATAGCTCAGTCGGTAGATCACCGGTCTAGCAATCCGGAGATCTCGGGTTGAATCCCCAAGAAGTCCAATTTTCTTTGCTCTATATATATTATATACTTCTGGTCGGCTTTTCTATATGTTTGTATGAATATCTTTTATTAAGTAGATTTTTTTTAATTTTGTAATTTTGTTTTACAGGAGTTGGGCGATTACTCTCTCACACCACCATCATTATCTAGGCCACTTGGTTTGAGATATTCCTTCGATCGATACGCGACACGTCATGTCTTAAGTATCGACGGTTGTGGTCGGTCAAATCGATCACGATAACTTGACAACGATACGTATGAATAATGCACCAACTTTGAAACCATTTACTGGTGGTAATATAATCGCAAACATTACTATAAATGGCGTGTATAATATATACCTACATAACGTATACATCAATCATATTGATTCTAAGCGATTTATTCGCTCGCATTTTGTTAAGAAATTAATTTTAAATGTCACTTCAATTATAAAACAATGACTACTCAACTCGATGGATATGTGCAAGGCAACCACTAGAGAATAATTTTGTTGTAAAGTCTTGTCTACAAATATATTGATGAAGGTGCTTTCAGCGGATATTTCTTCCAATTTCGTTATAAATACGTTTTAAAAATGTCTTAATTAAAGGGATCAAGTAACGTTTTGGATTGGGCAAGGATTGATGAATGGTTAATTACAGTGGCGGATCTACGGGGGTGGGGGGTTTAGGGGGTTTAACCCCCCCCCCCCCCCTTGGGCTGCCAAGTGAAAATGTATCAGTGACAAAAGTGAAAAAAAATCACTTACGGGGGTTCAAAATAGCAACAACAAAAATCGCCGCTTCGCGGCTCGTGGACGATGCTCTGCATCGTCATTGGGTAAAACCGCCCCCCCCCCCTTAGCAAAAAGCTAGATCCGCCCCTGAATTAAATGTGTATATATTGCTGTGATCCTTTTTTTCCCCTTCTTTTTCGTTATAAAGATACGGTACTTGGAATTTAAATGTTTGGCTATGAAAATACTCCCTGCTTTTATGGAGATTTTCTAACAGTGTAACAAGTTTATGCAATGAGTGAGAAAATATCACCTCGCATTTTCGCTCATAACTCGGCCATAAAAAAACATCTATTTAACGTGAAAATGTTCACACAATGCTCAGTGGACATATGGGATCACAGAAATACACATTTTATCAACATGTTAGCCCAAGCAAGATCACACGCGCGCGGTAACTATAGGTTTTCCCCGCTCAATTTCGCGATCGTGTCAATCGAATTGATAATAGGAGCAAACGAATTCGCGCGATTTGCGATCGCCATACCAAAGCAGCATTCGAATTCGTAAATAGTCGTTCAAAATCACGTAGGAGCAAGTGATTTTGCACAAAGTGCATACCTTTTCATCAATGGTCATTCGAATTCGCGAAAGGCCGTTGACAGTTGGCTGCACATTCGCGAATTCGAATGCCCATAAATGAACTTCTGTGTCTATTCACGAAAGCGTGTGCGTATGCATGAATTCGCATGCACTTATTCGGAATTTGGAAGACCGATACCAACGATTACGCGGCAACGCACGAATTCGAATGACCCTAAATTAATTCGATTGAAAAAAGTGCAAATTTGAGCGGGAAAACCTATATTAAAAGTGGTTTCCATAAAATCGGGCTACAAATATTTATGTGTTCGAGACAGTAGGTTCCCAATATCTTGCGTATTACTTTATTTGTCTTCAATTCGATTAATCGCATATATATATAACATACCTGCTAAAAAGCTGTTTGAAGAAAAATTGTGAGTTAAGACGAAGATAACGCGAACGGCGAATCACGAGTCGCCTATGTAGGCTACATTACACTGTTAAAATATAGCCGAGAATCACCAACTCAGTGTACGAACTCGGAATGGGGTAATGATATAGGTTTTCCCGCTCAATTTTGCGATTGTGCCATTCGAATTGATAATAGGAGCAAACGAATTCGCGCGATTTGCGATTGCCGTGTCAAAGCAGCATTCGAATTCGTAAATAGTCGTTCAAAATCACGTAGGAGCAAGTGAATTTGCACAAAGAGCATACCTTTTCATCAATGGTCATTCGAATTCGCGAAAGGGCATGACAGTTGGCTACACATTCGCGAATTCGAGTGCCCGTAAATAAACTTCTGTGTCTATTCACGAAAGCTTATGCGTATGCATGAATTCTCTTGCACTGATTCGGAATTTGGAAGACTGATACCAACAATTACGCGGTAATGCGTGAATTTGAATGAACCTTAATGAATTCGATTGAAAAAAAGTGTAAAATTGAGCGGGAAAACCTATAGTACGAAGTCAGATTTACAAAAAACAAAACCCATGTATAGAGTCCATGGCCCTGGGAAGCGGGGGTGCTGGGGGTGCTGCAGCACTCCCGGAAATTTTTCAGGGGGTGCGCAGCACCCCCTGCAAATTCTTTTGTATGTTATAATTTATATCATTATGCTTCGTTTACGAAATTGTCACACAGCCGACAGCCACAATAAACGACAGTCAGCAAATAAACGAAACAATTCTGCTGATTTTTTTCTTCTGGCTTGTCAGAACAATTTGAAGTAAAAGGGCACCCCAAATAGAGATCAATTAAAGCAACCTGGGTAAGATAATGTTGAGAACCTTTTGCCCCCATCTTGAAAATGATCCTTCTACATCAAGCGCATCATTTACAGATCCACCTAACTATACAAAAATACGCCAGAAACAACAGTTCCACTACACATGCTATAGGAGATACGTATATATATGGGATCAACAGCGTGTGTTTTAGTGTGTCCACGGGCGTATGATCTCGGGGGATAGGGGATACCGGGAGGGGGGTACTCAAGTATATATTGGGTATACGGGGATGTGCCGCTGGGAAGGGTGACTTTTTCAAGAAAGATCCTTAGACATGGGTCCCATTTTCATAAAAAAAACCTTAGACACCGGTGCCTTTTTTTTCATTTATTCCTTTCCGTCTTTTCTCCCTCATTTTCTCCGGGATTTGGGGATTTGCCGATGTGTAATTGCTAAAATACACATCGGCTCGCTCCGCTCGCTAGCATACATAATATTTCACAACCTGTTTATATATAACCCTTCATAACGCCATATCATAAGCAATAAAAACGAATATACCCATACAATTATATTGAAACAAATGGCAATTTTCCGCTGTGAAATGGCTAAAATTTTCAAGCTCGCTCCGCTCGCTCACATACATAATATTTCACAACCTCGGGTGTTTATAATTGCCAAAGTTCCCTGGTGTAGGAGGGGGGGACACCCCCCTCCCAAACCAGTGGCGGATCTACGGAGGGGGGGGGGGGGGGGTTTAGGGGGTTTAACCCCCCCCCCCCCCCCCCCCCCCTGGGCTGCCAAGTGAAAATGTATGAGTGAAAAAAGTGAACAAAAAGTGACCAAAAATCACTTACGGGGGTTCAAAATAGCAAACAAAATTCGCCGCTTCGTGGCTCATGGACGAAAGTGAAAAAAAGGTGAAATAAATCACTTACGGGGGTTCAAAATAGCAAAAAAAGTCGCCGCTTCGCGGCTCGTGGACGAAAGTGAAAAAAGGGTGAAACAAAATCACCTACGGGGGTTTAAAATAGCCAAAAAAAATTCGCCGATTCGCGGCTCGTCGACAAAAGTGAAAAAAAGGTGAAACAAAATTCGCTTACGGGGGTTCAAAATAGCAAAAAAAAGTCGCCGCTTAGCGGCTCGTGGAGTGAAAAAAAGGTGAAACAAATCGCTTACGGGGGTTCAAAATAGCAAAAAAAAAAATCGCCGCTTCGCTGCTCGTGGACGAAAGTGAAAAAAAAGGTGAAACAAATCACTTACGGGGGTTTAAAATAGCAAAAAAAGTCGCCGCTTCGCGGCTCGTCGACAAAAGTGAAAAAAAGGTGCAAAAAATTCGCTTACGGGGGTTCAAAATAGCAAAAGAAATTCGCGGCTCGTGGACGATGATCTGCAATGATTTCTTTAATTAAGTATTATCAAATTTCCTTCCAAGGTATGCACCAGATTGCATTATTTCGAGTCCAAATTTGCAAAAGCTCCCTAGCGTGGGAGGGGGGACACCCCTTCCCACACCCCCCCCCCCCCCTGCGGTGCTCCGCTCCCTCGCAGTTGTGCCACGCCCCCAATCCGTTGACCGTATACGTACCACTTTAAAATTCCTTCCGACGGGCCTGTATATACGTATCTCAGCACCCCCGGTGAAAAAATCGTTCCCAGGGCCCTGATAGAGTCTGTTATTTCTGACTAGCCTTTCCATTGCCCGGGATTAGAGCGAACATTTTACAGCTTTTGATTGATGGATCGAATTCTAAAAACCTGTCGCGCGATACTATGTCGTAAACAATTTTTACAGCTTAAATCAATCTAGCTGCATTTAACTGCATTTAATACGTCGTTTTAATAGATTCTAATTTTCATTTACAGTACGTCTTCAAAGTGCGTAAACGGGTAGCTAAGGAACGAGTGCGTTTCGGATCCTTCCATAATCTTTCTAAAAGTCACCATTGACAAACAATATATCATTTTCCCCCTTCATTTTATAGTTCCACTAAAATTAAAAGTGGGTGAAAAGTTCGAGATGGGATTTTACTTTTCCTTACATAATGGTTGGAATACATAAATGTGTTTTAAGTAAACCATGGTCTAATTCTGGGGTGCTGCTTGTAGACAAGTACAAAGCGAAAATGACCAATATGATAAATCTGCCCGACCAATAGAGTTTATTTTTGTGTCATTCGAAATATACTGCCTTTTGAATTCTCTGAATGCCATGAAACCAAACAAAATGTAAAAAATCATTAATTTGAAACGGTGCATTCAGCGACGTATACATGAATAACTCTATCGTAAATTAATAGAAATGAAGTTCAGCTTGGTAATAGCCTAGTCACACTGCAACGTTTCTCCTTTCGTTTCCTATCCGACCAAAATGCGGCGAAACGGTTAGTAGGATCTAGCAACGAAATGGCCACAGTCGAACAAGCAGACATTGGAAACGGAGCTGAATAAAAAGTATCCTACTATCTATTCCGAACTTGGTCCGCATCAATTCGTTTCCTGTCAGTATCTGCTATTACCTTACGGATGTTAAACGGATAGGACACGGATGGAGAAACAGTGCAGTGGGACTAGGCCATAATAAGTCTGAGTGAGGGGACTATATATTCTTTTCACGGGTTCACTATAAATGAACACATGCACACCAGTAGATCCGACTTAATCGTGTCTATGCATATTTTGGTTTGAGCCAGCCGCTATTAAACAAAATCAAAATAATTCGCATAATCAACCAGGATGTCTGACATAATGTACATTGTGTGTTGCACGCTTGCAGTGCGGTGAATAGTTTTTATGACTTGGGGCAGCGTGAAAAAAAACCACGGTATGATATTGTATGAATATTCGAGCTATCGGAGGCTAACTACGCTCATTTGAAAACTCAACTTAAAGGTATAGATTACTCTAAACAAATAAAGACACTCGCGATCATTATCTCAGAAATCACCAGTACTCATGATTGTTATCTATCATTTTAAAAGGAAACCAAACGCTAGAATGTTCGCTCACTGATAAGTGCATAATTCCATTCGATTCTAGGCGTTTATTCCCTCTTGGGTATCACTAAAAATGGAAATAATCAATGTTTGTATATCAACTGTTTTGACTGATATCCACTGGAGGCTGCTATGTTTTTCAACGGTACCATAAATTATGAAACGTCATCTGAGCGCAGCTGAGCGTGCACTAACAAAAGAGGATTATGTTGTTGAATCTGCTGCTATGTCAGTGGTTACGTAATCCACATTTGTTAGTGCGAATCGACTGACGTGTTATGCGGTGCCGTTGGAAAAGCCACCAGTGTTAAGTCAAAACAGATTATACAAGTTGAAAATGTTTTGTTTTATTATTTTCATCATAATTGATACTCAAGACAAAATAAACGGGTATCATGCACTTATGAGTAACAGCAAGCGAACATTTCAGCGCTTGGCTCCCCTTTAAAGGACTGGTTTCTTCCTGTTCCGAAGTGTTCGAGGAACGGCATAGATATGTTGCGACCGTGTTTCCAAAGAACTCAAGAGTTTTATTCAGTTTTGCTCAAAATCTTAGAGCGAATTACCACTATCCTTGGTTTACAGAGAATCCCGTTTCCTTTAGAAAATGTGTACGATTTTTTTTTTTTTTTTTTTTGGGGGGGGGGGGGGGGGGGATTCCGAATGGAATTATATTTCACCTCTTATGACAAACATGACGAATGTCCTTTTTAGCATCAGGAAAGGTGCAATGATGCACATTAACCTGAAGGTTCAACTTTTCTATTGTTAAAAAGGTGTAAATGTGCACCTATAAAGGTGCTGCCAGTGGGGCAAAAAAGGGTGCAACATGAAAGGTGCAATGATGCACATTAACCTGAAGGTGCAACTTTTCTATTGTTATAAAGGTGTAAATGTGCCAGTGGGGCAAAAAAAGGTGCAAAAGTGACCCATTTTTCTTAGTGTGTAGTTGGCATAGCTTAGGAATAGGATAAATTAATTATAATTATATGATAAGGGCCAATTATTTTCTTCAATAAAAAGGGTATTACATGTGAATAGTAAACTTATACATATCGTCAATTGAATATAGTTATTTTTCTTCCACACCCGGGCAAGGAAACACAAAATGGCTAGAACGGGGCCAAGCCCCCCCCCCCCCCCCCCCCCCCCCCATCCCTCGGTCCATATAGTTATTACTCCACTGTAAGACAAGCATTCGAAAATCTGGGCGAGTTTTTACAAGGAGGCATGAATGCGATAATGATGACACTAAAAGGATCTAATAACATTGTCCAAATCCTCAAAACTTTCTTGAAATTCTAGCGGTTCCCTCATACATTGTTGTATTCGTATAAACAATACAAGCTATATTATGTTAGTGGTCTAAAAAAATGATTATTTCCATAATTAGTGATACCCAAGAGGAAATATATAACTAGAAGTGATAACAAAAATGATGCATGTATATCGGTAATAGTATTAGCATAAATGCCAGCATACTACATGATTCGATCTGGTCGGATCCGGTCCGATCCGACGAATAATTAAGGATCTGATCTATGATGCATGCCCGAAATACGCACGTATTACTTTGTTCGTCGAATG
>JBAMJV010008744.1:0-127500 GCA_037951105.1 Echinarachnius parma
CCTTTATTGATATACCACACTCTTTTTTTCAAAGAAATCCTTAAGTTGGGGAAAAAACGTAAATTTCATGCAACTTTTTTGCTTTATTACGCATCGGCGTTCCATGCTCCTAAAAAAAGTCATTTATAGCAGAGCGGAAATGTGCGCACGTGTCACCCGATTCATGACATCACATGCAGACCGCAACGCGGAGGAATGTGCATTGTTTACATGCAGAGCCTATGACTTGCTTGTAAAACAAACTCGTTTTTGCTTGTAAACTGAGGTTTTACTGAAAATGCTTAAGAATTGCTAAGAAATGAATTGTAGCAGGATGCAGCTACACATCTGAGTGTATATCGTCCCATGATATAAACCTGAACAAATGTTTGCAAATATTGAAACAAATGGAAATAATATCTCTGTGTCAACGTGAGTATTGTACTCAGCGTGTACGTCTATGACCGAGCTAAACTGCGATTGCCTGCAGGTGACGTCACAAAGATGACGTCATTTTTTGTTCGCCCGGGACTCAGTTTTTTTACGGGGGTTCCGAAAGAGAATTTACAAGTTGATTTTTTTATTTTACCGGGTTTTCCCACGAGGAAAATATGTTTGTATTAGTAATCTTCATGAAAATCTACCTTAGATACAGTAAAACCCAATTTTGAGGCAGTTTTCTTGTCACCATACCTTTAAAGTTAGTGCGATGAGTCTGCGAATACCACTTTGCATTGTTGCTCATTACTATGTTACTCAGCCATATACCATTCATTTAACGTTACATTTGTACACATTTCTGAGTCGACATATCAGAACACAAAAATACAAACTTTCTTAACAATCGTCACTTTTTGCACATTTGAATTGAATTGAATTGATCATTTATTTCAAATCTCATAAAAAACAATAACATTAACAAATCACAACAAAATTTACAAAATTTAACAACAGATAAATACAATTATGAGAATGAGGAGACAGCTAGAAAGAGGAAAATAGCCTTATTAATGGTGCCACCGAATATGTAAAATTGAATTAAGACCTAACTACATAACTTAGACATGAACAAAACTTTACAAAACTTAAAAAAAACATATACATATAAAATTAAAAATGGCCTGATCTGAAAATAAAAAAATAAAAACATTTACTGTAACAAGATTAATCTATATCTCCGTTTAAAAGCTGATAGAGTGGAGCTTAATTTTATATGTATCGGTAATTTATTCCAGATTTTTGGTCCTTATATGCATTTTAAAAAGATTGAGTTCATGGCTACATTATTATTTACACGTGGTAAGCCATAAGTTAATGACAACAAAGTTACTAGATCCCTTTTAGATTGTGCGCGCTTTTCATTAGCAAATCGTCAAAGCGAGAGGAATTAAAATACAAGACGATTAGAATTGAAAGAAAAAAAAGTGGACAACACAATATGAATGTGAAAAAGATCAAACTTGAACAAAATCTTGATCAATTAATGGAATTATAACTTTGCAGATGAGAGCTACTTGGGCTGCTACAATAACGATGTGCATGATCGCGTCCTTCCCGGCCAGCCTTGTACTACTGGTTCAACAGCGTGTTCGTATCCTGACTTGACGATCGCCAAGTGCATCGATCTCTGCAGGAACGCCAGCTATGATCTCGCTGGAGTCGAGTTTGGTGGGGAATGCTGGTGTGGAGCTGCTGGTACGGACTACAGTCGCCTTGGTAAACTTGGGGATGAACAATGTTATTACACATGCACGGGAAACAATCAACAGAGTTGCGGCGGACCAGGGTTCATCGCAGTTTTCAATCGTGAGTTTTATAACGATTTGGTAGTAATGTAAATTCTTGTCAAGACCGTATTCAAACTATGAAATGTCGATGTTTGTAATGAGATCTTTCACAATAAGGCTTAGCATCGAAATGTATCATTACTGATTTCTTGACACTTTGTTAGATAAATTAAAAATGTATAGCATTTCTCGCACATTACCAATATTATAAGTTTTTAACATAACCTCGAGAAGTAATCCCCCCCCCAAAAAAAAAATAATAATAATAATAAATAAATAATAATAATAATAAACAAATAAAACAAATGTATGTACTAATTTGTCTATTCTTGGTTATTTCCGACTATTTTATTGTCCAAAGTTATTCCACCAACCAGCCCATCGCCCTCGACGAATCCGATGCCGGAGGTGACAGTATCGCCTCACAGTACGACATCATCCACGAACACACCTTCCGACTCACCACCTCCCAACGTATTACCCACCGACGCAACCACCAACCAAGCACCATCAACGACTGGAACTGAGACTAGTCATGCTGTTACAACCTCCAAGACGAGCGCTTCGTCAGTGATAGGTACACACTTTGATAAACCTAGTTCTTTATTGCATTCAATAGTTTAAATTATAATATGTATCAAATGAGAGATACATGGACCCAATTGATGAATCGAATGACTGATTATAAATAACACAGTTTAAAATGTTTGATCCTTCACTTGTGTTGTATGCAACTGTGATACGATAAAATATTAAATTAAAATGAAATATACCGAAAATTTAAAAAAATTCACCAATATTCTGTTCTCCTTTTCATTTATAAACACGGACAGAACAATAGATCAATCAAATATCATGTAACAAGTGGTAAACAAGAGAATAAATAATGTAGCCTATGTGGATAGAACCAGAATGAAATAGAAAAAAACAATTACTTTTGCAAGCTTATGTTTGTTTTTGTCATCAGCACATCGCCAAAATGTGTTTTCATATTAATGAATGCCTTTTACCATTAATTTTTTTCGCCCAATTTTGGATTGAACAAAGAGGGTTCACGACAATAACCGTTTTCTGTAATAAACCTACTATCATTATCTAGATGAAAGCTACTTAGGCTGTTACCATGACGATGTGTACGATCGCATCCTTCCCGGCAAACCATGCAATACCAGTTCAACAACCTGTACGTACAGTGACTTGACGATCGACAAATGCATCGATCTCTGCAGGAATGCCAGCTATGATCTCGCTGGTGTGACGATTGGTAATGAATGCCACTGTGGAGTTTCTAGCACGGACTTCAATCTACTTGGTAAACTGGGAGACGAGCGATGTAATCATGCATGCACGGGTAACAATCTACAGAGCTGCGGCGGAATGGCGGCCATCGCGATTTTTAATCGTGAGTTTATAAACTGGTTAAGAATCATGACATGTTCATTCTTGTTTAGATGTTGCTCAAACTATGACAATGTTTGTAATGAGATCTTTCAAGAATATGTTACGCATGAAAAATGTAACAGTGTCGTTTTACATTACACGTGGATTCATAAATAGCATTGTCAAATCCACAGAACTTAATTACACCTTTAATGGTTATCTCATACATTAGACATTTCTTGTTAATTATTACAAATTAAATGTGTTGCTCGTAACGTAATCTTGAGATATATTCCGCAAGATCAGGGGACCGCAATATGTTGGCATCCCTTTGTTCCTATTTATAGGTTTTGTTTGTAATATAGAATGTGTTAATTTACATATACGATATTCCTGACTATTATTTGAGGGGTCTACAATTGTACAAGCACTGCTTTTTAGTGGACCCATCTTGTTTCCCAATATGTATATCTCTATTTTTGTCAATTATTGTAATGTTTTGTTGGAAGCAAGAATACATTGAAATTGAAATTGAAAATTGAAATGTACACGTGTTGGATTATGCTAGCCTATCATGTATATGTTTGTTTTTCTTTCTACAATTTAATTTATTGTTTACAGTTCCTCCATTAACCACCCCATCTCCCTCAACGGATTCGACGCACGTGATCACACAATCGACTGGGACATTATCAGCGACAGGAACTAAGACTATTCGTCCTGTAACGATCACCAAGACAGGCGTTTCATCAATGACGGGTAACAACTTACATTGACCTAGATCTTTTATTTCAATTAATCACATTTATTTTTTTTAAAAGAGGGACGCATGGATCGACTGATTGATCGAAAGGCTGAGTATGTAGCACAGTTTAACTTTTGTAGTATGCAACAAGCATGCATACAAACAACGTAAGCCAATTTAACAATGTTCTTTTCTCTTTTTCATTTCCTTATAGAAACGAATTTTCGAAACGTTCATTAAATTACTGTGTTACAAACCCAAGTCGAAATTCCCATAGAAACTCATAGGAAACCCATAGAATAATCCAATTGGTCTCTATTGGTTTCAATTTGTTTCCTATAGGTTTCTTTGGGTTTCTCTGGGTTTCTCTGGGTTTCTCTGGGACCCAGAGACATTCCCCAGGTCGAAATTCCCATAGAATCAAAACCCATAGGAAACCCATAGGAAACCCATAGGAAACCCGTATGAAACACATATAAATCAATATTCCACTTTCCATATTAAAACCCATAGAAACCAATAGGCCTATATATGGTTTTCCTATGGGTTTTGGTTCTATGGGAATTTCGACCCGGGAATGTAAAACTGCTAATGATACGGGGAGAATAAATCAATTGAATATCAACAATACTTAAAAGAACATAATAATACATAATAAGACATTATAATCATAAACAAATAATGTCATGATGATAATTGAATTGCATGTTTCAGTGTACGTAGCAGCAGGAGGAAGTATCGGAGCATTCATTATCCTCGTCTTCGTCGTCATCGTCGTCATCGTTTGCAGGCGCAGGTGAGTTGTCCATCCACTACAAATAACGTTGATATAGTATTTAGAAAATATGATTTAAGATACTGCTTATCCTCTCCTTTCGCCTCTCTCTATCTTCTCTGCCCCTATTTGTATTTTTATTTTGTCTCCCCTCTCCCCCCCCCCCCCCCTCCCCTCTCTCCCCTCCCCTCTCTCCCCCTCCCCCTCCCCTCTCTCCCCATTTCCCTTCCCCTCTCTTCCCCTCTCCCCTCCCCTCTCCCCATTTCCCTTCCCCTCTCTTCCCCTCTCCCCTCCCCTCTCCCCATTTCCCTTCCCCTCTCTTCCCCTCTCTCCTCCCCTCTCTCCCCCCTCCCCCTCCCCTCTCTCCCCATTATCCTTCCCCTCTCTTCCCCTCTCTCCCCCCTCCCCCTCCCCTCTCTCCCCATTTCCCTTCCCCTCTCTTCCCCTCTCCCCTCCCCTCTCTCCCCCCTCCCCCTCCCCTCTCTCCCCATTTCCCTTCCCCACTCTTTCCCTCTCCCCTCCCCTCTCTCCCCTTCTCCCCATCCCTTCCATATATCTCCCACTCTTTATTTTTATGTTCATGTCTTCCTTTTTTCATGGTAACTGCCATATGATTTGAATCGAATAATGCATTTAATTAGAGGGGGACGTAAAACGAAGACATTCAAGTATGAAAATATTCAATGATAAAACTCTCTACGAGAACAACATATATAAAAGCTATATCACTTCGGTGATCCCTCGCATATATCCCCAAGTTGATTTGTATCCTTCGGGTCTATTAGACCGGCAGCCCAGAGGTCTTTTGTGCATCGAAAAGCGTACTGATTGCTGAACATATGAATATTTAGAGGAGAATGTAACAAATCCAAAAATATGAGTCTCCCTGGGTGTATCCGTGGATAAAGGGGTCCTTTGCGCCTCCAAAAGTTGGCCCCTGGGGATTGTCCGATGCTTCTATTTTGTGCGCTTGTACCGTGTTAATCGTCGCTCACGACTCATCACGGCGGGGTAAGCGCATCGTAGACAATGGAGAAATCACTCATGCATGTTACCTTTTTCGAACATTTTACGTTGGTTGTTTTGAAAGACGAAATACATGTTGATTCATTGGGGATTATATCCAAAACCTCTTGCAACTTAACAAATATGTCTTACAGATTACAGAATACATATTGATAGCACTTTTGCATATGCAAAGGCCATATAAATATATTTTAATGAACCCCATCACCAAAACAAGATCAAACAGGGCTTCCACTTACAAATTAATTTTAAGACATTACATAAACACCCGTCTCGAAAATAGCCGAATGCAGAGGAACCAATATGAGCGCATGGCATAGCGACAGGGCACACACAAACACACACACACATTCACCTATGGTCATGCGTCAAGAAGTCGCCTCATTTTGCGTTACGTAACAAGCCGATTTGAAATCCTGCGAGAGAATGTCTAAATCCTCTACATGCAGCTATGGCGCCAATACACACATACAACTGACCTTTACGTCAAAGGTGTGCAGCGATCGTGTCGTATGGGTTCATTTATAACATTTACGTACGGAAATACAATTTCTGAAAGTGGAAGGTCATTTTTGTAAAAACAACTTTGACGAGTCGATCTTCAACATTCAGAGGCAACTGTAGGGTAATTTAACGTATGCTATTTGTATCCAATATGTATTCTGTAATCTGTAAGACATATAGTAATTCCATAAATTCAGGTCTCGCTAGAAAAATACCATTTTCAGTGACATGAGTGCTTTCACTAGATCATAGCTAAGAAATTCTAAGTCCCATGCTCACTTTTACTTTTAAATATTGTTGTGCAGGGGTGTATCTTCATTTTAAAAAAAAATTTATATTTTTATTTTACAAACGGACTTGTATATTTTGATGAAGAAATGCCAAAATTATCACTTTTTGGGCAATATGTTGTGACATTTTTGTATCACTGTCAATTTGTTAGATATGCAGCCCCATGGTGTGGTAAAATGGATAACAGAAGGTCATAAATGATAGAAAACAAACCAATTTTGAAAACAATAAGCTGACATCAAACTATTTTTTTTAAATATGAGCGAAATTCTATAAATGGGTTCACTGTGTAAGGTTTGGTGTCCCGAAAAATTGCTTACTAAGGAACCTTTACTTTTGAGTGTAGATATCTATTTTTGTGGTCATTTCTAGTAGCATTTACATAGTTTTAAAGTTTTAGACAGAATAGGTGGTGAAAATATATAAAATCTGAAAATGATGGCCATTCTTAATTTTTCCAGATGACCTTGGTGTCCCATCAAATATTACGTCGGGATATATTGATGATTAATTTTCAGATGTTATCACATGTTATTTGTTGTTAATTCTACTTGATTTGTTTCTGAATTGTGGTTTCTTCACATACATGAATAAAAATTGACAGCTTTCCATCAAATTTTAGAAAAAAAAACAAGAATTAAGATTTGGTGTCCCACTAACACGAGGAACCGCCAGGAATCATTTTTCTGGCCAAAAATTAGGGTTTAGTACAAGTTTGATTAATTTAGTGGATTTTTTGCTTGCAACATGATCAATTTTTATGAAAAGAACATAAATTGAGCAAAAAACATATTTTAGGATGCTCAAATGTAAGATTTTGCATTTTGGTGTCCCACTTACACGAGGAACCGAATTTTTTCCCCGTAAACCACTCTATTTGGAGGTAACCCGCTGTAATTTTAGTTCAGAATATTTATTTTTTCACCATTTATATGAAACTTAGTCAATATGCAATTTTCAGAAAGTAATGTTCAACATAAAGTTGATTTACTGATTTTAGGGTCAAAATACACATGTCACAAACTGGGTTCCTTATTTATGGAATCATATGTGTTAAGTTGCAAGAGGTTTTGGATATAATCCCCAATGCATCAACGTGTAAAAGGTAAAAGGTAACATGCATGAGTGATTTCTCCATTGTCTACGATGCGCTTACCCCGCCGTGATGAGTCGTGAGCGACGATTAACACGGTACAATCGCACAAAATAGAAGCATCGGACAATCCCCAGGGGCCAACTTTTGGAGGCGCAAAGGACCCCTTTATCCACGGATACACCCAGGGAGACTCATATTTTTGGATTTGTTACATTCTCCTCTAAATATTCATATGTACGCTTTTCGATGCACAAAAGACCTCTGGGCTGCCAGTCTATATGTCAGGTTTATAATAGCTTCTGACCACTCGGGCAATCATACTTAAGGGGGTTCAGGGACGAGCACCGTACTAGGGTTTTCTATAGCTCAGTCGGTAGAGCACCAGTCCAGCAATCCGGAGGTCTCGGGTTCGAATCCCGTTGGAATCCCATTTTCTTTGCCCTCTTTTAATCACATTATATTTCTGGTCAGTTTCTTTATATGTTTGAATTAAACTATCATATACTGTAAATATATTTGGTAATTTAGTAAGTAGTGTGCGTAACACCATTACAGTTGATTTTGAGGATCTAGGCTATAAAGAAATAATATTAACTTCTTCTGTACTGTCGCGATGAAGTGAAAACTAAAATGCTATAAGAGGTCAATAATCAATAGTAACAATCTAGTAAAGAACGGGTTAAGAATAGGTTTTAAATGGGAGTTAAAGGGATAGTTGAGTTCTGGTAAAGAGAGTACAGTTTTGGTCAAACTGTATTTTAGTTACCAAAACCTGCACTATTACATTACAAACTAATAGTTATAACTCCACCATGCTCGAAAGGTATAGAAAATTACAAATGACTAAGTAAAAAGCCTGCTATCATTCAAAAAGAGCAGGTACAACTCAAGAGGGTGCTCTAAACACTCATCGGTTTCAACCATTTTAAATAAAATATTGTGCATGTGATGTTTTGTTGAAATAGTGATTAAATAGAGATAATCAAAAACTATTTCAAAACCTCTTTTGTAAATTTTTGAAAAGAGGAAGCATTTTTTTAATTTGGTTAAATTTTTTTGAATAAATGTGGGGCCCCACATTTATTACAAATTGCTATGTTTATGGATATTTCAGCCATTTCTGAACCAATTTTGATCAAATAAAGTTTATTCTGTCATTAAAATTGTATGCTCTTTCGAATTTGACACTCAGTTGTTCATTATCTCACACACAAACAATTTGTGTAGCGCCCTCTATACCAAAACTCAACTATCCCTTTAATTGATTTGTTTATCTGGTGTGTAATGATTACATTTATGTGATATGCCTGTTCTTTTTTTTTCACTTCTTCAATTTGATCCTTTAATAATTATTTACTCCATACTCAATTTCTCAAATTGTTTGTCATGAACTTGCAGGAGAAAAATTGCGAGGTTAACAATGAAGGCTTACCCAGCTTTAGAGATGAATATGGAGGGTAGTCAACTACAGTATGAGAATAACAATATTTAAGTACTATAGTTGCCAACGGCGGCCACTACGTGTCCGCACTAAGCACCCGCGCCCTAACTTCTGACCTACATGCAAGACCGCTGGGCATGCAGCATCTATCGAGAGTCAAAGTTCAGGCCGTCAACTTCCTCGCACACCTGCACCTAGACATGCTGTACGGATTATTCAAATAAAAAGACTAATAATTAAAGTGACATGATTTCACTTTCACTGAATTACATATTCAGAAAAATAACCCGTGAACGTACAGTACACTACGGATGAGTTAGCTATATGTTGCACGCTGTTTCCTAGCGATGCATGGGCCACAGAGACACAGAGATTGGAGATATATAGATAGATTTAAAGTGGACTTCCCAAATATTGATTTATAATTTACAAACCGTAAAATGCTTTGATACGTATAATATTCTGTCCAAAAGTATTTGTTGAATGAGAGTATATAAGTACAAATCGTTAATTTATCAATCGATGCATATGAATTTTAATTATATGTGTGTAACGTAACACAAAAAGTTAGGTTCCCCCCCCCCCCCCCTTTAACATCACATCTCATAATTGAATAACCAATCATTTATTTCAGATTTGTTTTCTTGACCAAAAATTTAAATACTATTTTTAGGGAAATTATGAGTAAAAATCAAGTAACCAATACTTTATGGTTGACTGATATGAGCACAAAATAAAGACAAAATAGCCATATTTCAAATTTCATAAAAGTAATAGCATTACTGCAGTATATTGAAAATCGATAAATTTCTAATTGCATTGTTTTACAATTACAAGTTTTGGATTGAACCCCATGTGTGCCCTTTTACAAAAATGGATAGAATTTCATACAGCATTGTTTCACAATCCACTATAGAATAAATGTAACCACATTCGCACTGTATCACAACAATGTACAGGCGTGCACAAGATGATGACTTTTGAAATTGGGTAACTTTGCTCAGTCACCCATGAAGTGAAAGATATGTGTATTTGTTTAAATAGAATATAGATAATAATTGTAGAAATTTCTTTGTCCAGGCAGAATTTTGCACAAAAATATTGTTTAAAGGGATCTAGTAACATTGTAAACATACTTACAATATTACCGGTACTTACATACATTCCATTGTCACAAAAACATACTTGCAATATCACCGGTTCTATCACGCATTCTTGTATTCGTATTACCAATATAAGCATGGAATAGGTTTCGGTTTTCCTAAATCCCTTTCGTAAAATAAAGGTATTTATGATCGAAGTGCTCGGTTTGAATATCTCCATGGGAGACCTTCAGCTGTATGAAGTCAGTGCAATAATTAAGTGAATATCACTTTGCATGTTCGCTAATTTCTTGGTCATCCTTATGAAACTCATTTACTACGAAAGTTTCACACATTACTCGGTGGACATATCAGATCACAGAGATATACGTTTCATCAATCCTTCGCCAGTTCTTCAACAAGTCAACACAGTTACTAGATCCATTTAAAGGGAACCATTAACTTCATGTGATATTTGAGACTTCAATCATATACCAATAATGGATCACTTTATGTAATCATGATTTCTTTTTTTAGGGGGCGTTTTGAGGGTATATAAGGGTATATATATTCAAGCACAAGCAAGAGCTTGTCAAGCAAAAGATCAAGTTCAAGCAATTGCTTAATGTCGTATGCATAAGCTTTTGCTTGTGCTGAAAGATGTTGCTTACACTGCCTAAGCAATTGCTTACGTGTTGAACAAAGCATCGTTACGGTTGTGCGAACATCGCACTGCATGACAACAAAGGGGATTCGTAGTGTATGCAAACGTCGTGTAGTCCCTTGTATAGCAGCTTTCCCTGGTCGTGCCCGACCTGGCAACAGTATTTTTCTTACACAAATATTTTCAAATCATGAACAAAATTGCCTACATGGATATAAATGTCTAAAATAACAGCCATTTGATTAAATATGTAATCACAACATAACCTCTGGAACCAAGAGTTCTAAATCATCCTGAAACGGTATGAAAACTTGATTCTAAAACGCGAATGTCCTTAGTAAGCAAGAGCTCAAGCTGGTCTGGAGGTGCTTGGAAAAACGCAAGCAATTGCTTATCAAGACAAGTAAAAGGTTCGTTTTATGCATACGGTTTTAAGCAATTGCTTGTGCTTGTAAGCAAAAGCTTTTGCTTACAAGCAATTGCTTGTTTGTGTGCATACCGATTCAAGCAAAAGGCTAGCACAAGCAATTGCTTGTTTTTATGCATACGGCCCATTGTAAGCTAGTTAACATATCCAAACTATAATTGTTTAGTCACTGCAAATAATAATCTGTAATAATAATCTGTACTAGTTTACGTGTACCTTAACGTTAATTTGCGACTTTAAAAACAGAAGTCCACATTTGAGAATCTGGATCTAAACGTCAGATTGATCTGTATTAATTATGTTTCTTACGATGTATATAGCGCCTAATGTAGTTGATAATCCTCTCTATTAAGTGCTTTACACAAACATGTACAAAAGACAGATTCAATGCATTAAACAACAATGATGATAGTTTTCATGTAGAATTAATAGGAAGTCATTATTTGATTAAACTATTCAGGTTTAATTGGTACAAGGATATGTAAAAAAAGAGATAACTTAACATTTGTTGATGAAGCGTTTGTTAGTAGTTTTTTATCGTTATTTGTTGTATTTTATGTAATTTTCTTTGTCATGCAGTGTCCTCCTTTGTGTGTCTCATTGATTGTTTGGTTAATATTTGAATAGTGGGTAAATCATAAAATTACATTACATTTCCTTGACATTGTTTGTTAATTAGCAATTTATGTTATGTAAATACGATTTGTCTAAAGGTGATAGTTGAGACTTCAATCATATTCCAGTATCATTGTAAGATTCTTCTAAATGGTGTGTGATATTTTCATAGAAAAATAACAATGTTTACCTTGTGAACATTGTATATTGATGTCAGATTTTATCCCAGTTCATTCTCGCGATAAGTATTCGAATTAGAATACCATGGACGAATTAAGTATCAGATACCTTTCACTATAATACGAAAAGTGTCCGGAATGATTTTATATTCAAACGTACATATCTCCATAATCAGGGAGACATTTAACAAATCAGACCCCATTTCATTATTCTGTTACCACAAGCCAAACACCAGGGAACAAAAGAAGTGGGAATGCTCCAGTGGATTTGGGTACATTTGACAAAATTATTGCGAAATACACACTTAAAGGGATAGTTGAGTTTTGGTATAGAGGGCGCTACACAACATACTTTTTCGTGAGATAATGAACAATTGAGTGTCAAATTCACGCAATTTTAAAGACAGTCTAATAAATTTTATTTCATCAAAATAGGTTCAGAAATGGCTGAAATATCCATAAACAACCATAATGTTATGTAATAAATGTTGGGCCCCAAAATTATTTGGGGCCCCACAATTATTCGACAATTTTTTTTTTTTTATATTACAAAAGAGGTTTTTAAATAGTTGTTAATTTTTTCTCTATCTAGTCACTATTTCATCAAAACATCACATGCACAATATTTTATTTGAAATGGTTGAAACCGATGAGCGCCCTCTGGAGTTTTAACGACTCATTTTGAATGATAACAGGCTTTTTAATTATTCATTTGCAATGTGTTATTCCTTTCGAGCATGGTGGAGTTAAAACTATAAGTTTGTAATGTAATAGTGCAGGTTTTGCTTACTAAAATTAAATTGGACCAAAACTTCACTTTCTTTACCAGAACTCAACTATCCCTTTAAAGGGGACCACCAGGCAAAGAACAACACATAATTATATGTTTTGGTACCGCTTTGTGATGTCAAATAGATACCCAACATTTTGTAAAAGGTTGTGTAATTCATAAACAAAGCAATTAGTTTCCACCACTTACGGAACCACTACTATTTCCTTGTTCCGTACGGGCCAAACATTTGCGAGTGCGCCAATGCTATTCACGCGTACGTTTGGAGACAATAGAATCCCGTGCGATTCGTTCGCTCTGGACAAATTAGTCTCGTACATTCAGACCCATGAACGCATGCTTTCGAATGGTGATGCTTTTTTCCAATTATATATTTTTGTTCTGGAAACATATTTTTGTAAACTTGTTGATGGAATGGAATACTAAAGATGGTTACCTTTCAATTATAAGAATATTATTTTGAATGTATAAAACAAATGAAGTTAAACTGTATTATTATGTTAATTTGTAGATTACCTTACGTATTAATTACTTTATAATTATTCGTATGCAATAAATGAAGAAAATTAATATAATGGAAAACAAATAATTGCATTAATACATCCCCCCCCCCCCCCCAATATATAATGTTTTGTTTTAACCCTAATCCCACTGGGTTATTTCGGGGACTTGAGTCCACTGGGGGGGAGCATTTTGCCCCCCCCCCCCCCCCCCCCCCTCAAATCTCGGCAACGAATGGACCGATTGACTTGAAAATTGGCACATACGTAAAACAAGTGAAGTAGAATAAGAATTTAAAAAATAAAAAAAATTGGAGCATTTTTTTTGTTTTTAATAATTAATTAAAATTCTGAATATGCACATTTTTGACGAATTTGGGGGAAAATTGGGATTTTCATCTAAAATCAAGAGAAATTACAGGATTTCTTCAGGTTTTCTGTAACAATACTTTCAAATGATGTAATTCATCATAGCCATATTTTTTATGGTGATAAAATATATCACTAATTTGCATAAAGTATGCAACTATGCAAATTAGTATTCCCGGATTTACCCACATGGTTTTCATTGTTATGTATTTTATTGTTTTTTTTGTTTTGTTTTTTTTTAAGAAGAATTTATCTCTGAAGTGTATGAATTAAACTAATAACAAAGAAATAATCCAAATTATAATTCAATGTAACAATATTATAACAGATTTGGAGTTTACATGGCATTCGGATATGAATTACATAGAAACCTGTACAAAAATTGCATTTTTTTGTGACGGTCGAGCAATTATCGACCTCTAAAATCAGTTCTGCATGTCCGACCGGGGTGAATTATATATATCAAAACATGCGGGAGACTTGAGAGAAAAAAGTCATGAAGTTTGAACGTGAAATTGCAATCGGTCTAGATGCACGTCAACAAAAACGACAGAGGGGGCAAAATGCCCCCCCCCCCCCCGACCCCCCAGTGGGATTAGGGTTAAGATATTTTCTTCATTCACGCTGCTGTGCGTTGTCAGATTATTTTGTAATAACTAAAATGGAAATACTTGATTTTGATGTACCAAATGAAAAATGTTGTATATTAATGTTAACGTGCTGATGATTTGATGTACTGATTATTCCATTATTGTCTGTACGCATTGAATAAAGGCAAATAATATCGTTCAAAACAAATACACACTGACTCTGTGATTTGTAGTGCGCACATACTCGGCCTAAAGCCCTCTGCAGACAGAGCTGACTCGACCCGATCCGACTGGTTTTCATTCGGATCGGCTCAGTTTTCAGTGCCTCGCGACACACATTGTGCAAGTCGAGAGACAGTCGGATGCCAGTCGGGGTCGATTCAAAACGATGAAACGGCTCCCATCGGCCGGGCCCGACTCTAACCTGATTGAAACCAGTCGGATCGGGTCTAGTCGGCTCTGTCTGCGCAGACAGAGCCGACTCGACCCGATCCGACTGGTTTTAGGTCAGCCTAGAGTCAGTTTCGCTCAGTTGGAGCCGATCCAACATGTTGAATCGGCCTCTAATGATCTCTGTCTGGCACTTGACTGGAAGAACCGGAGTCCTGAGGCAGCGCATACTGAGTTAATCAGGCTGAAAACCAGTCGGATCGGGTCAAGTCGGCTCTGTCTGCGCCGGGCATAACACTCTGGCTCAGTGTGATGTAGTGCACTCAAACTAGCCCTAGCTACGACTGATCAGACCGCCCTCTATATCTCCATTCCCTCTTGCCTCTTGCCCCTCTCATATGGTAGTTACTTTTGAGACAACAGTAGCGTGAGGGCCTGGGCGTTCATGAATAAACATAAGGTCATGACGTCACGGTACGTCATCTGCATCATGAATATTCATAACTAGGATTAGGGTTCGTGTGAGTTTGAGGGCTTATAGAGTGGTGAAGTGTGATGTCATAAATGATGTCATGAACATTTTTTTTAGAATTTTCAAATTTGGACTTCATTTTCAGAAAGAGCATAACAAATAATGTCTAAATACCGAAAATCAAAGGAATAGGTTACGTATTGGCTGAGATATGCCCATCCGAATGAATTTGTTGTCAATGGGCAATCAGTGTTATAGTGCACTGGTTCATAAATTTATGAACCAGTGCACTATAACACTGATTGCCCCTTGAAGTATGGGCATATGGGCATATCTCAGCCAATACGTAACCTATTCCTTTGATTTTCGGTACTTGGACATTATTTGTTATGCTCTTTCTGAAAATGAAGTCCAAATTTGAAAATTCTAAAAAAGTGTTTTTATGACGTCATGGCTTCTGTACTCTATAGTTACAATGAAACCAAACCCGATCATCAGCCGTTGACGTGGCCTAGTGGTCACGCTGCCTAGTGGCCACGCTGTGGACATGAACACTTGGGGTAATGGGTTCGAATCCACACTTGTGACTCTTCTTTTCTTTTGCCATCAAATATTGTGAGTAGGGCAATTCCACGCCAAAGTGGACATTTGACCAACAATTTTACAAGCATTTTTATGATACAAATTTGGTATCAAATCAAAACTTCAATTCTATATTTTTGGAATTCAATGAGAAAATTTTAGTTTTAGATAATTTTAGTTGTTTTTTTATAATAACTTTATAACCATAATTGAACACCACAAATTTGACATTTTTGTGAAAAAGTGTTTTGATCCTGTGTTTGTTTAATATTTCCCCAGTTAAGCCAAAAAACCATTATTCTGACTCCTGAGATATGACCATTTCGTAAAATAGTAAATTTGTATGATTTATTTGATTTGTTATGCTTCAATGACTTCTTATTTTCAGCCTATGAAAATGTCCTTCCGTTACCGAAAAATCAATATTTTTAATTGTGTGGCTCACATAATTGTTAGAGAGCAGACCAATCTTCAGTGCAAAGCAAGTTCAAGTAGGCCTTCCCATTGCTAACAATTGTATTACTCATTGTTTCTTCGTTAATTAATAAATAACAAAAGAAAATGTCCTTCCGTTACCATACACATGGTAACAGATGGACAAGGTACCTCATATTACATATTATGACAAAATTTATGTTCAAAAATTGGTCTCTCATATATGAAAACCCAAAATAATGAGACAATACCTGCAATGGCCAGCTATCAGTGGCGTAGCGTGGTCAGACTAGTAATTTTCTGTGTTTCAACCAATCAGATTTGTGCATTTAGAACATTTGATCTGGCTCACAATTGATTTTATCTCTTTCTGCAACAGGGCCCTTGTACCATGATGCCATTTGTCTGGATTTATATTGTATGGGGATTAGTAGGTCTATTTAACTGTGGTGAGCCAGGGTGTGAATAGGCTCTGATCATGACTTTGAATAGGTCTTTTTTTTTATACAATACACCCTATAGAATTCTTGGACATGGGTGTAGGTCTAAAATAATTAAATTTTACATGAAATTTGCAAACTAAAAACAAGGCTGTAGAAAAAGCAAGAAATAATATATCTCCAATTCTTTCATATGTTGTAGAAATTATATCAAGCCAAGATTTAAGCAAAACAAATTCTCAACATTATTTGATCCACGAGGTAAAACGGAAGGTCAAAATCTAAGGTCAAAGGTTATCGTATCCAAACTCGCTCATGCATGAACACAAATGGCATAAATGGATTGCACATAACATCCCCAGTCCAATGACACCTTTACAAAATAAATTGACCCAACGGTTAATGGACAATGGCCATTTGAAAAATGGTGCCCACGCCCATTTCTTACAAAACTCCCCCATAAGAATCGACCATAGCGCCAAAACCATTGGGCGGATTGGGCTAAAACTTAAATATTTGCGCTTTTAAAGGTTGAAATATCATACATACCAAATATTAGCAAATTTGAAGGGGGCTGCGATGAAAATTTTCTATTTTTTTTAAAGGTGATTTGACATGGAATGACCCTACTGTGTCATATCATACATTATAGTCCATTATGTCCTTCCGTTACCGAACATTGGTCCACTTTGTGTGAAATAACTCAAATATCTGCGGACAAATTTTAATCAAAGAACAAGTAAATTCTTCTTAACCCCTCAGAGAATGAAATGTGTACCCTTAAAACATTTTGTATTATTTAATATCACAGAGTTTTAGTTAAAACTGATTTGATAACAAAACCTTGTCCATTTTAGTGTCCTTCCGTTACCGACCTCATTTGTATGCATATTCAATAATGTGCGGAGATAAAAAAAAAAAAAAATTATGGGACCTTAAAACTGTATGCTTTGGAAGTATTGTTATCAAAATAGACTGTTCTAACAACACAAGTATTTAAAAATGTCTTTCTTAAAGTTGACAATTTGTGTCTGAGTGTCCTTCCGTTACCATGGATTGACCATGAATAAGAGCCATTGGAGCATGAAATATAGTAAGAAAAAAATAGAAATGTAAATGCTTGTGATGTCCATATGCTATCTATGATACAAACTCATTTTAGACCACAAAAGAGATGTTTCCTTCTCATAAATGGTCTTTAAATTTCAAAATTAATTTTATTGTACAATTCCAATAGACTTTTCAGAGGTCCTTCCGTTACCGTCCTTCCGTTACCGAACACTGGAGTAATTAATTTCTCATAATTAATATACCAATGTAGATATTTTTCTTAAAAGGTGGTGTTATACTCTGTGAACATAAGGAAATTGACTAGTAGCCAACTTAACATGATAAACCTCGTAACTTCACAGAGATTGGGTCATAACTAAAAAAATTGAAAATCCATGTCCATTTTGGCGTCCTTCCGTTACCGGCCTCATTAGTGTCCATATCTAATTTACATAATGCGGTCAAAATTTTAGAAATAGTGGAAATCAAAGGTGTCCCAACAAGGATCAAAGACATGCCATTTAGAATAATAAATCAAAAGCAGGATCCTGGAATTATTTGATTGAAGTTCCAAAATTGTGTCTGAATGTCCTTCCGTTACCGTGGAATTGCCCAGTAGCGGTTCATTTAGTAAATGTATCATGCAGAGTTTTCACTAAAGTCTAAAATGACGTATCGTGATGTCATTACCCTATGAGTATTCATGAACGCCCAGCCTAGCACTGGCCCTCATACCCCAGTCACACCGCAAACCGAATCAAGACCGACACGAGACCGAATAATTCGGGGACGTTGCGGGGACGTTCGGGGTGCTAGCGGTTTGGTGTCGAAGTGGTATCGGAATTGTCGGTCTCTTGTCGAGGTCCAGTTCGGACTCCGAATTTGTCGGAGTGGGTTCTTTCGAGCGTGCTTGAAAGAACCCACTCCGACAAAGTATCGGGGTGCTTGCGGGGACGTGTCGGGGTCGTGTCGGGGACGATTCGGGGAATGCGGGGAGGATTCGGAGTGGATTCCATCTGGTGTCGGAATGAAAATTCGGGCTGGGTTCGGTTTTGATGCCATTTGGATTCGGCCGAACTGAAACCGCAAGAAAAAAGAATGATAATGTTGTACTCAAATGATGCCCGCAACTACACCGATACCAAACCGAATCAAGACCGAATAGCCCTCGAGCGATGCGATATTTACCCACTTATAAGCACATCCGGTATTTGGAAGAGGGTTGATATCTTGGGCATATTTAGCTATAATTTTTTTCTGGAAAAAAATATCCTCTATTGCTTTGAGCCGTGCTATGAATATAATTATAGTCAAAAAATTTGTTTAAATACAAGAACTAAAAGCAATAAAAGGTATCAACCCACAAACTTTCGGCAACAGCATTATTATTACATAATTTTCGTTTTTAGGTCATTAATTTGGTCGTTAGTTAGTATAATTGTTTGTTAATGCAATAATCTTATCTAATACTTAAAGTGCATTATTTTGTGTTTGTTATGATTTGGTACAATGTGTATCTTAATTGTGTATGTAATCATTCATGTAAACTGAACTGTTTTAGTCTATGGACTTTTTGTTCGTAATAAATAAATAAAAAATGTCTATTTGTAAGTGGCATGTTAGAGAGTCGATAATTGTGGGGTGTCACACGCTCACACACGCACACACACACACACACTTACGCTCATTCACACAAACACGTACTAAAGATGCACTAATACAAAATTATATGTAATATAAAGACCACCATCCCATAATGTAATAAGTACTTAAGCTGAACTAATAGTTTGTTTGGGGTCTCTTTCATCATACTTGAAATATATTCATAATTGATTTCCATGATATATATCATTTTTATTTTATGAGTGGACCTCGTAAACAATTATTACGTTATGTATGTTCACGATTACTTTGAAGAATGAACGTCCACTGATCATTCCGAGGTAATGACTTGATGTGACCGAGTTATGTGCGAATTGCAACTCCCCTATATTATACTCATTACACCAACGTCATTCACAGTTGGAATTCTCCAATAGAGATTTTCGAATTTAAATACTTTAAGCATACATCAAAACAACGTGCCCCAAAACCTGTTATTAAATTGGTGATATGAATACAACGAGGTATGTGAAAAAAAACACTCGGAAGTTTGTGGACACTGCTAATAGATCCCTTTTAAGTAATTTATGAGTCTAGAAGTTAAGTAGACACAACTAAAAACATATACAATCACTAAAGATAAAACATTACTGCTGTTTAATGACTTTTTTTATTCATATCATTATAATATTCAATTAAAACATATAAAGAAACTGACCAGATAATGTGATTGAAAAGGAGCAAAGAAAATGGGATTTCAACGGGATTTGAACCCGAGACATCCGGATTGCTAGTTCGGTGCTCTTACCAACTGAGCTATAGAAAAACCCCGAGAAAACCCTAGTATGGCGCTCGTCCCTGAAACCCCTTAATTTTCATTGCTCGAGTGGTCAGAAGCTATTATAAACCTGACATAAGCCCGAAGGATAGAAATCAACTTGGTGATATATATGTGAGGGATCACCAAAGTGATACAGCTTTTAAAAATAATTGATTCAAACACATAAATAAACGGACCAGAAATATATATTGTGATTAGAATGGGGTTATAATATTCAGTGAAATATTCCATAATTTCACTTTCAAAAGAAGCAACATAATATAGTTAGCTCCCTCCAAGTACAAGTCATATGTTGTTTCATTTAACATGTTTAAGTTCAGGATTACTTCATCTTGTACTTTGACAAAGAATTATAATGAATCATAAATCAGACAAAAATTCGCAAACAATCATTTTCGTAATGTTGAGTTGGGAAATAGAACATGAAACTGATATCAGAAATGATTATCGTTCAGATCTAGAGTAAACCCAAGTGTCGTATTTATACTAGTGGAATGAATTCGGGCTGCGTTCCATGTGAGTTCGGAATTGTCGGTTTCATGTCGGGGTCCATTCAAATATTATCGGGGTCGTATCGGTCTTGATTCGGCCGAATGCAAACCGAATTCACGCGATGAATAGAAGACCGAATGATTTTGGTGTGACTGCTAGCCCCAGTTCGGTCTCTTGTCGGAGCCCGATAAAGCGAAATTTGTAATTTAGTTCGGTTTGGTGTCGGTCTGGATTCGGTCTTGCGGTGTGACTAGGGTATCACGCTACTGTTGGCTCAAAAGTCACTACCCTCATAATGCTAACCCACCCCCACAGCTATGTGGGTAAGTCCTTTTGTGTGACACAAATTGGGAACCACAGAAGCGATGCTTTATTTTATCAATGGTTCTCGTGACATTGTTTACTGGTTAGAAAGGGGTTTTCCCGAAAACTGTTCTGTTCCTGTTTATTCGTTTGCTTGTGAAATGCTGTGAAATAGTTTGATTAAACATTGATATGCATAATGCCTTGTAATAACATGTAATTACATGGATGCCTTCATAATTCATTCAGAGGTCCTGTATATACATTATTATCTCATTTACAAGAATTTCTTAATGTGGACGGATTTAAAGTGAAATAAAACATACCCAATACTAACTAACCTATTTGAGGAAGTAAAATGGATTTTAATATCGGCGTGTTTATTATGTTTACCTGCATACAGTAGTGAATGCAATATACATGTATATATATTATTGCATTCATGACTTATATGACAGACGACTCTATAAAGCGTGGGTTATTATTGTAGATTTCAATGGCGAATAATTGACATTGATACGGGGCTATGATTTTCAATAAAAAGTATTGACTTCCTCAATCTTTGGTCAGCGGCGGAGCAGGGGTGAATCCGGAATGGGGGGCAAAGTTTAGAGAGGGGGGCGCCAGATACCTCATGAGGGGACAGCATTAATTTGCTAACCAAATGAACTATGGGTTAATTATATCTTCGTTAGCTTTTGCCAGACAAGGGGATCACGGGGGACCATGGTCGTCCGACCCCTACTTCGCTACACCAATACTGCATGTCGATTAACTGCATACTCACTTCACTATTATACGGCACGCTTACAGGTTCATTTACAATATTTCTCATCCAGAAACTCATTGTAAAGTGTTGGTAGCATTTTAATGGGCGTGCAGGTGGCTCGATGATACATTTCGTGTAATATCAGGTCTTATTCTGGAGGCAAATAAGTCAGTTTTCATTTTAAAAGCGGAAGTGTAACACTCTTCATCTACCAGCTGAATATATTTTGTTTAAGTGCTTAACCAAAGGGGCATGCTTTGATGAGAAATGTCAGGTTCTCTTCATACCTCGAGTTTGACTCTTTGAAATAATGTTAATGTTACATTAGGAGATTTCAATCGCAACATTATAGCAGTTCAATGGCGGAAGCAGGATTGACAACGTTGAGATATTCGGTTATAATTGTCTGGGTTTTCCTTACCTGTAACTCGAAACAAGAACTAATTGGTAAGTACAGTTTCATAACGAGTGTAGTTGATGCAAATATCAATGTTCTATTTATTGTTTATTGAAGTTTGTCATCATGTTACGTTCATGTTTATTTGTATATGCCTGTACATGTAATGGTATTATGCCATGTATTTTGACCGTTGTGGCAATGTTACGATGGGTCCCTCTTATTGACATTTCAGGTGAATTTCAGTACGTTTCTTCACATTCGATAACAAAGACGAAAACTGTATGGTGGACCTGAACCGAACGACGAATACAGACTTACTTCAAATCGCAGTTTGCATTCTTTTGGTCAATTTCTTACATGAAAGCATATTTAAAAACATGTATACTGTGTTTCATACATTCCTATATTGACAGAACAAATCAAAACATTTTTAGAAAATCTAAACACATTTTAGCGCCTTAGTTTCATTTTTGACAATTGTTCTAATAACTTTAAAAACAAATTAGAACTCTACTTGTTTGTACTGAATGAAATCAAATGTAATAAAAGGATATCGGTCATCAAGTTGAGCCGTTGATACATTTATTATTGGCCACGGTTATAAAGTAAAATGTTTGATTACTGGTATTCTGTTCTAGCCAATCATATAACTAAGTTCAATTAAAATGATATTCCATGTTCAGATGTTCGTCTCGTTGGAGGTTCAACCCGGTATGAAGGCACCGTGGAGGTAACAGAAGACGGGGTCACGTGGTACACCACGTGTGGATCATCCATCGCTATTACGGATGCAGTAGCAGTATGCTCCCATCTTGGGTTCAGCGGCGCTAATCGAGGTCTGGAAAACTCTCCGTTTGGAAATGACCAATCCACGAGTATACTGCTCAATTGTGCAACAGGTATATTTGGATTGTCTGCGATAATATGATTTTTGCAATTATCTAATAAAAAGAGGGGGCGAGTTTTTACGAGTGAGAAGTAGATTTAATCGAGGGCTGCAACACTCTACATTTGGAAGTAACCTAAACCAAAGTCTTAAACTCGGTTGTCATGTGCTGAAGGTAAATCATCGTATACCATCATCGTATGTCATGGTATACCATGAGTCCGATCCCATTATGAACTATATAGTTGCCTTTATCATAGCATATAATGTTAACTTGTACATTGTAATTTCTTTACAATTTTCTCTTGGGCATGATGAGAGGGAGAACGTATACATGGTATAACTATGCAGTCAGATCTGTTTACTAACCTATGATATAAATCTTTGATGAACACTGGTGATTTGTATGTGTATTTATAGGGGAAACTAACTTTTGTTCATAAGAACAAGACAAAAACAGGACAAAAACAAGACCAAAAAAAATCAGTATAATTGTGTTGGGAAGAGACAAGGGAAGTATAAATACAAATGATGTATTACTTTTATTTAAAACAAAACAGAAATACTTTTGGTACATTTTAATATTTCCGGTAAAGAGTTCAAAAAAGTTGCTGCTTTGCAGTTAAAAGTACATCTGTGTTTATGTTATCAGCGTGATACACATTTACTATTTGCGTGTTCATGTACAGTAAACCCTATACAAATATCACAATACAGAGTGTCCCAGAAAAAACGAAACCGGATTTCATAGCAGAAATTTTCTGTCATAATGAATAATTTTCTTTGATGAGATATACATGATTGAAAAGCTCTGTTTTTCTCTTCTTTCGTTTGATGCACAACTTATGGCACATAATTAATGTATGACTGAATTAAAACAATGGAAATTGGTGTTACCAAAATTCCATTTGCACGCAGAAATTGCAAGTTTGGGTGAGTTTTTAGGGTAGTATACGTACTTATCTTGAAAAAGGACAAACACTGCATTCAAAATCATATTTTTATCTTTTACATGACACCTCATGCACAAAAAATAAACGATGTACGCCAGAGAACAAGTACAATGAAAACATGCCTGATTTCTGCCCAAATGAGTAGATAGTTGAGTAAGAAGTCGCCCAGCTTTCCTGACTTAGCAGCTGACAATGGACTTGATGCATGAAAGAATTTACACAAACATGGGGATAAGGGAAAACATGGGAAACATGCTAGATCAGGAAAGTTACTAATTTGGGCTGAAATCAAGCATGTTTTCATTGTACTCGTTCTCTGGCATAAATCTTTTTTTTTTTAATCATGAGATGTCATATAAAAGATTAAAAATATGACTTTTTATGTGGTGTTTGTTCTTTTTTCAAAATAAGTACGTTTACTACCTTAAAAACTCACCCAAACTTGCAATTTCTGCGTGCAAATGGAATTTTGGTAACACCAATTACCATTGTTCTAGTTCCGTCATGCGTGAATTAAGTGCCATAAATTGTACATCAAATGAAAGAAGAGAAACAGAGCTTTTCATACATGTATATCTCATCAAAGAAATTATTCATTATGACAGAAAATTTCTGCCATGAAATCCGGTTTCGTTTTATCTGGGACACACTGTATATAGAAATGTGAATTATACATGTTTTTTTTTTTCAACTCAGATGCACGTATCATTAGTTCCTGCCCGTATACCCTGGGTACCACTGGATGTCCGTCAGGATCTGCTGTGGGTGCAGTAGTATGTTATGGTATGTTCACAGCTTTACTTTAGATATGTATGTTTACATATACATTACATTGGCGTAATGAATATTGCATAATGCAGCAAACCAAAACAAAAGACATATGATTGTCTCGTTTGTATTGTATTGTAAATACATTGTATTGTATTTGATTCGTGTATATCCTGGATGTAGTTCATTTCCTGGGCCATCTGAAACACAACCATTGCCTGTATCACGGCTCCCTATATATAAAATGAGTAAAAACACCAATTGCTAATTGTAGAATAAACCCTCATTTATCTTGTGCACCGTGTTAACTCATCGGGGAACATACAAGCCACATGCTGTCAAAGTCGCAAGGATTATTAAAAATAGCCTATGGTACCTATTTTTACTTGAGTGCAATGTGCAGATGAAATATGATCATTTAATGACAATTAAATCTATTGTCTCTACTAGACTTTAAGAGGAGAAAGAAAACTAAATTTACTTGAACTTGCATGCTATACCTATGAACGGGAAATGGGGTATCTATAAATGTGTTCATATCTTTAACTTCATTGAAACTGTTATTGTTATTGTTATTTTTATCGAATCTCATTTTGTAAGCTTGTGCCATTTACCGATAAAAAGATCGTCCAAGCATATTGAAGGGACAAACAGACAATTAAATGAGACCGATAGGATGTTCATGACGAATTTGGAATGGTATATACTCTTTTGTTCATTATTAAGCTGATGAAGCGAAAACTTCCTATTGGTAAGCTTAATAGAAAAGACAAGGCAATATAATGAAGAAATACAGAAAATTATTTGGCCCACTTTTGTGTTTGCTTATTGAAAAATGCCATTTACCATGAATTTATTTCGCCGGATATGAGTTTCAAAAAAGAGGGTTCACGACGATAACCGTTATTTGTAATGAACCTTTTATAATTTCCAGATGATAGATACTTGGGCTGCTACACTGACAGTCAAAACGATCGCGTCCTTCCCGGCAAGCCATGTGGTTCACCATCATGTTCGTACCCTGACTTGACGATCGACAAGTGCATCGATCTCTGCAGGAACGCCAGCTATGATCTCGCTGGAGTCGAGTATGGTGGGGAATGCCACTGTGGAGCTGCTGGCACGGCCTACAGTCGAATTGGCGAACTGGGAAATGAGATATGCACCAGTCCATGCACGGGAAACAATTTACAAAATTGTGGCGGACTATCGGCCATCGCAGTTTTCAATCGTGAGTTACGTGTAGACATGTAACACAGGTTTAGCTTTTATTCATGGTCAATCTTGGTAAAAATATGTTTTTAAATATAAAGAGGCGAAATAGTAGGAATAATGTTTGAAAGTTTAGCAAAATCGGTCAAAAAGAAAAGGGGATGGCTCTAAGAAAGTAAAACCTTCTTTATGTTATATATTATGACTAATTCTAATGAAAAGACACTCTGACAATTGAGTAACAATTCCCCACAAAATCAAATGTTACGTTATGTTCACATAATTCCCTTTCTTGTCTCGTTTCTATATTTTTGTTTTCCCACTATTCACAATTAAAATGAGAAATCAATTAAAACATACTTTGAACTCTTGTTTTAGACTTTTATTTAGAGAAAAGAGAAAATTACTGAAAATGACGGTGTATACAAAAACGTACGGGGAGTAGCCCAGAATCCTGTCAGGGTGTGTTTCACATTTAGATCACCTCATAAATATAATAATATTTTCAAAATAGTCATGGTTTCCTTTCTTTTTACAGATTTGCTACCAATTTTCTTGGATAATTTTTCATATTTAGCTTCGTTTAACTTTTGTCAGCAATGAGTTTCCTTTTAAGACTTTATCGAAAACATGAAGTTACCAATCTATAGTGAGATCCTTCACCAATGGGGATATCATCTTAATCACGCAGTATAGCTTTCTCTAAACATTTCGGTTTGATCAATGTTATGTGTTTATATCAATTATTATCAATTGGAGGTTAAAGGGAATAGTAATAATTAAAAACACGTGTTTCTTGATTTAGATAATTTCGATAAGTATTCCGTGAGATCCGCGGATCCTAAATATCTATAATATTACTGCGTATTTCCATTTAAAATTAAAAAAATACTAATGTATGTCTATGCAGTTTCCATAGTACTTCCACCAACCAGCCCAGCTCCCCCAACAGATCAGGTGGCAACATCCTCTCTCAATGGAACCTCATCGACCGATGCACTTTCAACGACTGGAATGGAGACTAGTCGTGTTGTTGCGACTTCCAAGTCGTCAGGCGTGTCAGTCGCTTCGTCAATGATAGGTATATACAATTAGACGGACTTTTAATGGATCTATCGAGTAGCAAATGATAACAAAATTCATACCTCAATTAAACTGTGTATAATCATACACATAAACGTCAACTTCGAATATCAATTATGCAAGAAATCCATACCAAAGATGAATTATACTAGAAAATAAATGTAATGTAAATTATGCAGTATACTGAAATTAGAGGGTTTTTTATAATTAAATAAGCTTAATAATTATTGATTATTTAAAAACTTGTTAATAATAAGATGAACTTCTATGTGTTTTAAATCAAATGGGAACCATTGACGGAGAACACATTTCAATACTGTCATGCCTACTGGATTCAGAGGTCCAATCCTTTTCTGACATGTTAATGCAATCTTATGTATGACTCGTCCATCCATCAAGCTAACGTGTTTTAGTTGATTTGTTTGTTTGTTTATGTGTGTTTTAACACGACAACAAGGTTAACCAGTACTTTAATGAGATAATGAAACTGAATGCATCGACCGACGAATTAAGAAATGGTTTGTACTAAATTTGAAACCTTTATTTGTGATTTATGTCCTTTTAAGGGGGACAACAACATATTCTGTTAGGTATAAAAACAAAATTAAACAAAACACAGACAATAACGTTATAAAGGTGTTATAAAACACGTTAATAAAGGAATGAAATAGAAAGAACGATGGTGCATTATGATTATAATCACAATAGTTACAATTATTGTCATGATTATAATTGCCACTTGTATGTTTTCAGTTGTGTACGGGGCAGCAGGAGGAGGTATCGGAGCAGTCATAATCATCGTCATCGTTGTCATTATCGTCATCGTTTGTAGGCGAAGGTAAGTGGTCTATCCACTACCAGTGTTCTTTAATGTTAGTAAATATATAATCCATTGCGGATATAGTATCGGAAATAATATCGCTAATGATATTCGTTTGTCTCGCAATGTATGGTCAAACATTGACCATACATTGCGAGACAAACGAATATCATTAGCGATATTATTTCCGATTCTTTAATGTTATTTGTGATATTGCCTCTCCTACCTTATCTCCCCCTCTTCCTCTCCTACCCGCCTCCCTCCCCTCCTTTCTCTTTCTATATAACAAAGTTATCATGGTAACATGGCTACACTAAGAAATTAGGGTACAGTTAGGGTACAAAACGCTGCTACAATAGCAGCACCCTTAATGGTGCATTGCTGCACCCCACATTGTGGTATTGGCACCATAAGAGTGCATGTGTGCACCCTCATGGATGCAGAACCCACTTTCGGGTGCAAAATTGCACCCTTAAAGATGCTGCTATTGTAGAAGCGTTTTACACCCTTTATGTATGTTGTGTGTATTTGCATGTGGTGTGCCTAACACCATTGCAGTGGATTTGGGGGATCTAGGATACGTACTGTATTCACTTCTTCACTACAGTCGCGATGGAGTGAAACAGGACCAACACATTCACAACAACAATTATCAAATAGTTGATGTATACACTAATACATAATAGTTGAAAGCAGTTTGCATTTGGATTTCAGGGAACCTGTAAGTCTAGAAAAGCACAATAATATCTAGATCTGTATTAACTATTATGGTAAATGCCAAGTCTGGTAGTGAACATACTGGTTAAGAATGTACATTTTAAAAGGGAGTTTATCTATTTGTGTTCTTTTTTGTAATGACTGCAATTCTTGATTCACTCTATTTTCGTTTTCCAAATGTTTCCATGAACTAGCGGAAGAAATAGCGATAAGTCAACGATGAAAGGTGACCCAGGGTTAGAGATGGGTAAGAAGGGCCTTCAGCCACAGTATGAGAATAATAGCATGACCAAAAACGACTACAACTACATGAACACAGGTTCAGGCATGGCAACTGGACCAAACCACGTATATGAGGATTCTGATTTGCATTATGCAATGACGGGCGGCTCTGCACCGGTACAAGAGAGTGACCTTGATGGTCTTTATGCAATGTCGGGCGGCACTGCAACGATGGAAGGTAGTGACTTCAGCGCACTCTACGCGCAGCCAAACAAGCCGCAACCCGAGCCGGATAACAACACAGATTTCGGCGCACTCTACGCGCAGCCGAATAAGCCGCAACGCGAGCCGGAAAACGATGCGGATTTCGGCGCACTCTACGCGAAGCCAAACAAGCCACAACCTGAGCCGGAAAACGACGCGAACTTTGACGCAAGTCAGTTGTACGCGATGCCGCATAGAAACGTTGCGAGAGAGGGGGATGAGACGGTTATGGTTGATAACGAGTTATACGGTGACCAGGGTTATTAAATCCAATGACAGTTTTGCTTAATCCCCCTCCCCCCCCCCCCCCCCCCAGACCCACACACACCCTTTAATATTAAAAATACTAATAATTACCTGCAAAATTACGCTTTCATTACACAAATATGCTGAAAAACACTAGCATCATACAACAAGATAAATACGTTGTCTGTTAAGACTATAACTAAATCCGACTGACCGTACAAAATATCAAATATAACTTTGAATACTAAATTTGATTACAGATCGAGGGGACAATTCTGATAACCACGACAAATAGGTCATCTTTTGATTTTCATTAAGTTGCAATGTGATATTGGAAGGTTATCCGGCGCATGTTCAGCGGTTAACTACTGTCGTGGGAATAGTGTGTGTTTCAGGGATTCAAACTCGAAAACGCAGAAAATATCACATTACAAAGTGCAAAGACCATTATTAACGGTTTTCATGCGAAATAAAACATTTAAAAGTCATTATTTGATTAATCGTGTTGGTGTAATTTACGTTTTTGCCCCGGATTAGCCCAAGTTTCCGGAAAGGAAATGAATAAACTATATTTGTGTCGTCATTACCAGGATATGCATTAAAATAACCTACCAGCTTGTTGAAGAAGTGTTTGTTGTAAAATCGTTGTATTTGCTATCCGTTTAGAACTGATTGATTTTGCTATAACATGTATTTCCATAAACCCAAGGCCGAGTATTTCCGGGACCAGTCTTGAATGGGTTTATTACATTCATCATGATCATGGGTTGTATCTTTCCGCGTGTGTCATTTAATAGTACGTTTAAAGTGATCCATTAGCTTTGTCAAATTCAACCAACAATCGCTTGGAGCTTTTACACATTCACTTGTTGTTTCACACATTCACTTTTGGAACCAGATTTTAAAAAAAAAAAATTTCCAATAATTTAGATATTTAAGATTGCATCGCAACGCATCCCGGAATGCTTGCCGATTGTATATCAAAAGTATCTGCTTTCACACTTCTCTTGTACCTTGTTGTTTCACTTTTGGAACCAGAATAATGAAATTGTGTTTTTTTCAATTATGGAGATATCTAAGATTGAATCGTAACGCATCCCGGAATGCTTGCCGATTGTATTTTAAAAGTACAATGTATCTGCATTCGGATATGGTACTTCGCACGAACATTCGAGGATTTAGAAGAATTTAGAAGAATCGTACACTGACATTGTTATTATCATAAGGATCACTTCCAGGAATTATTTTAGTTAATGGCCCGGTCAGATATCAACGGATATCGGAAACGTATGCCCAACGAATAGACAATTTGCGAAATTAAATTATCCGGTGATGAAAGTCGTCTCCATTGCTTCATGTACAAAACATAGAACAACGTACATCACCGGACAAGGAACGGACAAGAAACGTATAGAACGGATGGAAAATTTAGCTCTCCGTTTGACATCCGTTTGCGCAATCCGTTGATATGTGACCGGGCTATTATGGATCAATTAAATCGTTGATTATGATCAAACTATGAAAATGCATAAGAATTAATTTTAGTTCATGTGTTTTCATTTGTGATACTGTTCATGCGATATTGAATATGTACATGTTAACTTACTGTGCAGTTTAGTTTATATTGATAAGTTCATAATAGTGTTTGTTGCGAAACATTGGCTATGATATGTTGAATATGGGATAACGGTAAAAAATATCAGCAATATTATGATATATTATTTTAGTTGATATTCATGAATGAATGAATGAATAACTTTATTACCAATATAACAATCATACATGAATATAAGAAATGTTAACAGACAAACAAATTGGTAAAAGGACCCTACAGCAATAGCAACTATTGCTAGTGGGGCGTAGGACACTCTGTACATTTATGGTTTCATTTCGGTGGTTGTTGTAAAACATTTGTTGAGTCATAATGCGGTGACGGCTAAACAAATAATGATGTCAATAAGGGATAGTGTGGGTTGGTGCATGCACGATCTAACTATCTAAATCACTTAGAGTAAACAGTTGACAAATATTTGTATCATAGGTATGTTAGGATACATTTTATAATCACACTCATATTAATTGTATATATTATAATCAACATGATCATACCTGTTCTCTTATCATTCATCTCCGGGTGTTTTGTTCATGCTGAATCGCTTGTAAAATTAGGAAATTATGAAATTCCATTAGTATATTCCATTTTCACATTATTTTGTTTTTTATTTCTTTTGTTTACTTTTGATTTGCTAAGAATTATGCTAATGCTGATTTCACCAAAAAAAATGTGAGGTAAGTTTATATTCATACTTCAGCTTATTATAAAACATATGATTTATCCACTGTACTTGAATAGCGCGGGGTGGGTACATTACTATCCAAGATTTAAATATAAACGTTGATAAGAATGGTGTATTGCTCTGTTGGTGCAAACACAATCCAAATATTTATATTATGAAGCGTTGTACTTTAGACCACTTTAAAAAAACACAAAAACCATGATAACAGGAAACCAACACCTAAAGATAATGTTATAATATATAAAGAGAATGGTTTTATTAATCCATTCCACCAAAAAGCTCAGTAAAATATGTTTCGAGCAAAGTGTTATTATAATTGGAAAAATCCTATTCAAACCAAGTGATATATTCATATAATACGATAACTATAAAACTAGTCTATTTCTGCAGACCCAAGAATGTGTGTTCGAAGTAGTGATGATAACGTTCGAACAAAACTATTTTTGGAGACGTATATTTATGTGGTTTCTGGTGGAATAGGTTATAAAAATGAATGTTATATATATCAAAGGACTATTTGGGGAGTGTTGGTTCCCTTTAACCCGTCAAATACGAGAGCTATTTGAGGCAAAATTGATCATTGTTTTCCTCTACAAATTGGCAACTCTTAATTTTGTTTTACCTTTTAATGACATAAAAATAGGTGGAAAATATTTAGTAATTACAATTTAAGACTAATATGAAGTGATTTTGCCGCAAAGTTGCCAATTTGAAGGCCAAAAACGGTTTTAAAAATATCACAATGTGTTACCAACTTAAGGACTTTCATAAATTATAGCGATCTACGCAATAATACAAATCATTAAAAAATAACTGAAGCAGGTAGAGTAACAAAATAGGGCTCTAAAAATAGTGCAATTTATGTTCTTTCTCCTCGTATACATCATAACACGTTTTATTTTCTTGCTGAAGTGTACGACTACCAACCCACAAATATGTGGGACTCCGTCACTTTATAGCTCAGTGGTAGAGTACCGGTGGGGGAGCCAAAAAGTCCGGCCGCGGAATAAGTCCGGACGGACAAGATCCGCGCGCAGATTTTGTCCGACTTGCCGATATGTTATTATTTTTGTTGACTAAAACTATGATTACAGGGCTCAAAACTAGCACTTGCCCTATTGCCCGGGGCAAGTAAAACATTATGCTGGGCAAGTAAAATTCATAAATAGTCTAGTTTGCTTGCCCGATCGCGCAACTGACATTTTTGTTCAACTACGTACAAGAGAAAATATAATTTCTTATTTGTATCTCATCTAGAAAAAAATTAATTTTTCTTTTTTTTCACATTGTTTTCTTGGGCAAGTAAATTTTCTGTTCTGTTTTGAAATAATGTTTTCACTTGCACTACCCGGACTGATGCCACGGCCGGATCAAATCCGCGACCACACCGGCCTAACATCTAATAGCCCGGTCACATATCAACGGATTGCGCAAACGAATGTCAAACGGAGAGCTAAATTTTCCATCCTTTATATACGTTTCTTGTCCGTTCCTTGTCCGGTGATGTACGTTGTTCTATGTTGTGTACATGAAGCAATGGAGACGACTTTCATCACCGGATAATTTAATTTCGCAAATTGTCTATTCGTTGGGCATACGTTTCCGATATCCGTTGATATCTGACCGGGCCATTAGGTCGCAGGTTCGACCCCCGCAGTGACTCTATTTTGCTTTTAACATATAAAACATTTTGATTGCACTGTCTGTTTAATTTAAGTTGCGGTAGAAAATGTAATGTATTTTTCGTATGAATAAAAAAACATTTATAAAATAGCATTGATAAAATAAAAGCATATCAATTGGATAATTATTAAAGGTATTATGCCTATTTGATTCGGAATATTCTTGTTCGTATCACAACGGCACACGGTTGTAATGATGCTCTACAGAATGTTTAAATGTGACTATTATATTATCGAAGTTTGCTATGATGTGCTTGTTGTTTATACATTTTTTATCATTTTAACAAATATCTATTTTAAAATGTCAAATTACATATTCAATTTACGTGTATAAATTATTGATATCGTTGAATCGCATTGGATATAGTGCAGAAACTTTATAAAGTATTTAAAATAAACTTTGGGTATATTATTGAACTTTCATGAATGATATTGTCACGCTCTTTCATTTCGTTTTTTTTTTCATTTTGGTTTGTTCTTTTTTATTTAAGAATGAGTATGAATGATTTCACATACATGAGAGATTACCAATTATTCAAAAGAAAATGAAATCAATACTCATGTGCCTTTGTTTAGCGAGAGCGCCATCTTGCGGTTCACAATCAACAGCAATTTGGTTAGATGCAAAATGTTCAATAATTGTATATAATATTATACACTGAGCCTATTATCGTCATTTATAACAAAGAAGACACATCCATTGAGAAAAACGTACATAACAGTTATAATATGCATTGTTTACGAAACGAACATTTCAATGTAGAAAAATATATTTGTATTGAATTTTGTATTTAAAAAAAAAAGAAATATGGCAAGAATTAAAATAAATGAGGTGGCTTGGGCAGGTATATTATAGCCTTCATGGCCATTGTGTCAAAACATGGTAAAAGAAAAAGGTGATTGATAATGTTAACCTTATTGCTTGATTGTAAATGTGACTAATGATAGTGAGTATTCATTAAAGGAATCTAGTGACTTTAATGGCACGTGCAAAAAGTGATGAGTGGTTGATATGTAACCATATACAATAAATGTATATTGTTGTTATTTGATATGTCCACTGGGTGTTTTGTGAAAATGTCAAGTTAAATGGTTTATGGCCGAGTAATTAGCAAAAAAAAGTGATATTCACTAACTCATTGCACTCAATTTGTATACGGTTTTTGTGGTTCAGTGGATAATTTAACATCTGAACACTTCAATCGTAAATATCTTTTTAACGAAAGGGAAATTTGAAAACCGAAACCTGTCCCATGCTTGTATTGTTAATACGAATACAACAAGGTATGAGGGAACTGCTAGAATTCCAAGTGGATGTTGAGGATTTGGACAATGTTACTAAGTCCCTTTAATACCCTCGTATATATCTTGGTTCTTTTTTAGAAAGTTGACGTGTAATTATGATGACTGATCGAAAAACTAGATGTGTGTTTTGGTGCTGCTGTTTTTGTTGTTGGTGTTCCTTGTGTGGTTATTATTGTGGTCGAAAAGTGATGGTAGTGGTGGTGGTGGTGGTGGTGGTGGTGGTTGTGGTGGTTGTTGTCGTTGTGGGTGTTCTGTTTGAGTTGGTGTTTTGTTATATTAAAAAGTGAGTTTGTTGTTGGTGTTGTTTTGGCGATGTTATAATGTGTTGTTGTTTTAGTGATACTGTTGCGGGTGTCACCTTTTGTTACGATGTTGATGCCATTGTGGTGTTGGTGATGGTAGTTGTGGTTACTGATATTGCCTTGTGCTTGTAGTTATTTGTATTTGTTGCTGTAGCTGCTGCCATTGTTGTTGCTCTTGCTAATGGTGTTGGTGTTGTTGCTGTTGCTGTTGATATTTGTATTGTTGCTGTTGTGTTGTGGTGGTTATATTGTGTTGTGATGTTGTTGATGCTGGTAGTGGAGGAAATGGTGGTAATGGTGGCGGCAGTGACAGTGGCGGTGTTGGTAGTGAATTTAGGTTTGCTCTTAAATCGCCAGTTGTATAAAAGTATATACTCGCATATATCTGTGCAGTATATAGATGTACTGTTGTTCCATTTGCATTTGCACTTCTATTTTCAACGTGATTTTTGATCGTGAGGTATGTACGGGTTGTTACCATTGTATTTGGGAATTCGGTTCTTTTATTTGGGGGTAATACGCTTGACTTCCAAAGAATACCAGGAATGGAATGGGCAAATGGAGCACTCAGCCGCAAAATTTGACTCAGGGTTCGATTATCATTTTGGAATTTAGAATATTAGCATCCGCGTAAACTGAATGATTCTAGTTACAAAATATGTATTCTGTATAATGTTTGTAGCTTGCGCGACCGCTCTTATGATATGCAAAACATAATTGACTTGTTGTTTTCATATGATTAATTTCAGCTATAACAAGTTTTAATCAAATAGCTATTTGAATATTTGTTATCAAGAATAAGATCTATTCTTCACCGGCCTTTGTAAATTATAGGATTCAACGTTGTGTCTTCTTTTTTTTCAGATGCATGAACATGATGTATAAATAATAAACTATTATATATCTATCTAGGTATCCTAACGTAATATGGAGATTTATATCTGATTCAATGAATACTAATGAAATTAAAGAAAACAAATAATTACTATTACATAACTTAACAAGCAAACACAACTGTTGTCAGTGCATAGGTATCATAAGCAGTGTCACTATAATGGCGATGTGTTGTATTTTACTGGCCAATACTACTACTGTATACCATGTACCGCAGGTTAAGCATTTTCAAGATCATAATCATTACAAAAAAAATTGAAAACAAATAATTTATACATTATAACTTAATATAAAAAAAAATAAAAAAGATTGATTTTCGTGTAAGCAGTAGGTATTATGTATATCAGAAACAGGTGTCACTAATGGCGATTGGTTGCATCTTACTGGTCAAGACGGTATGCATTGTCAAGATTATAATTAGGTTTAAAAGGTTTATTAGCCTTAAAGGGATAGTTGGGTTATGGTATAGAGGGCGCTGCACGAAATAATTTTGTTGTGAGGTAATGAAAAACTGAGTGTCGAATTTGAAAGAGCATACAATTTTAATAATAGAATAAACTTTATTTGATCAAAATCGGTACAGAGACGGCTGAAATATCCATGAATATAACCATTTTTAATTATTGTGCGGCCCTACAATAATTCAATAATTTTGAACCAGCCGTTGAAAACAAAATGCTTACACTTTTCAAAGATGTACAAAAGATGTTTTTAAATAGTTGTTGGTGATCTCTCTATCTAATCACTTTTTCAACAAAATATCACATTTCCAATTTCTTATTTAAAATGGCTGAAACCAATGAGTTTTTAGAGAGCGCCCTCTTGAATTTTAACGGATATTTTTTAATGATAACAGGCTTTTTACTTAGTCGTTCGTAACTTTTGTATACCTTTCTAGGCATGGTGGAGTTATAACTTTTAGTTTTAGTTTGTAATGTTATTGTGCAGGTTATGGTTACTAAAGCTCAGCCTTACCAAAACTGTACTACCGCTTGAATACACAAAACATTCCGTCGGATAGCACATCCTTACATCGCCTGACTAGGAACGGACAAGAAACGCATATGAACGGAGACAAACGGATTGAAAATCCGTCAGGCATCCGTTTACGCTATCTGGTGATATGTAAAGGCCCGGTCACATATCACCAGATAGCGTAAACGGATGCCCGACGAATTGGAAAGTTGCGAAATCAAATTATCCGGTGGGGGAAGTCGTGTCCATTGCTTCATGTACAAAACATTCCGCCGGATAGCACAACCTACATCGCCTGACTATAGGAACGGACAAGAAACACATACGAACGGAGACGAACGGATTGACAATGTTACTCTCCATCGGGCATCCATTTACGCTATCCGGTGATATGTGACCGGGGGTGTTTCACAAAGATTTTAAGTTGAACTTAACTCTAAGTTGGACTTAACTATTATGGAAAGCCATTTGTATGCCTTGGAATGCATATATTCCAAAGCAACAAAGCAAGAATTTTAGACTTTTCATAAATGTTGCATCAAGAACATTAAATCTCCTTGATAATAGAAAATATTAATGGTTTGAATTAACATTTCATGCCTTTGAAAAAGGACTTTTACAACAATTTGTTAAAGAAACTAATGGCTTTCCATACTTTTTAAGTCCAACTTAGAGTTAAGTTCAACTTAGGATCTTTGTGAAACACGCCCCGGGCCTTTATTAATCTAGACTAGGTCCAGTCAGAAGGCGATGACACATTGCACGGTGGTGATGAGGAGGGGGAACATTCACTGGTCAAGGTTATTTCCCAGTGATTTACAAAGGGTCAAATCAAAAGTAGGCCAAACACTGGAAACTTGTACACAAACAAGGGATTTCACTGACGTATTTAATGTCAGGCTGACCTATAAATGATTTCTACCGAACTGACAACTGACAAATCACTTTAGCCTTAATTTGTCATCATAAGAATATACTTTCCGATATTTCTGTTTACATAGGCTATAATTAAATGGCTATTAAATAAAGCGCCTGATCGTATGCACCTTTTATCGTGTGGCATTCTATATATTTTGTTATCAATCCAATACATTTTATTGGAAATGATCTATGAAATATCAGGATACAGTCTCATATCATATCCAATATGATATAAAACTTTATCCTGATAGTTCATCTCTTCCATGAAATGTATTGGATTGAACAAAATATATTATATAGACATGATAGAAGGGGGGCCAAAATCCGGCATGTACAATTTCATGGACTCCATGAAAATTAACATGCCGGATTTATATGTCGGAATAAGATCTATGTAATAACACAATTAAGTTTTGCTTCCACAAATGTATATATAATTTTGAAAGAGTGAATGAGTGAAAAGTTGTTCATGGAAAAACAACAGCACACACAATTATATCTTGTCCTAAACGGTTTTCTCAAATCCGCTAATGTCCCTCCCCTCCACTCCCCCTCTCTCTCTCCTGTTCTTTCTCCCGTTTTATTTTTCTCCCTTTTTATCTCTTTGCTATACAATTATCCCACATTCTATTTGGTCCGATATCCCACTTAATTCTATAGTATAATGATGGTGGTTTCTATATTTGTGGAAGCCATGGCTCAGTGGGCCCGTTACTCAGTTGTACTTTGGGGGAGCGGGGCTCGACTCTAGCCCATCCCAGTTTTCGCTAAGGTGGTTACAAGCATTGGCTCTTATACACATCACTGAATTGAGCTCGTACGTATAGGTAAACAAGGTCAAATGTACGTGTGAAAGGGTATACGCCCAGCCACTCATTCAGCCGTATAAGTGAATCCATGATTTGTATAGAGATCAGTGGATGGAGGCCTTTGTAGGGTTGGTCCCGCGTCCACGTTGAGCCCCTGCCCCCCGGTAGTGGCTTTCTTTGTCGAGTGGGTTATTTCGTGAGTCAACAGAGGAGAATAATGAATTGGGTCCACACAAAAACATTTTTGTTTACTTCGAAGTTTTTTTCCCCCCAAACTCACCAACCCGATTAGAATGCTGACTTCAATAACCATCCTTCTCGGATGGACTATAGCCACGATAGGCGCAATGTTTTGAAGACACCCGGCTAAAGACGACTTATTTTCTGGTGGCTATAGGGCTTAGGGCGGCTGTGTGTAATGTTTAGGACTTCAATAACTCCTCTATTTTATTTGGGACAGTATTCACTCGTCTTCATTTTTGCAAACAATTTTGTTTATGGGACTCGTTCAGATGAGATCGTGAACTTTGGAAATGGAAACGTACTTTTGTTTGGAGCTGTAATTCTTATATTGAATACCTCTGGTTCTAACACTGTGTTTTGAACAAACCGGGTTTTTAAAGTGGACTTAGGACTTCAAATTCGAGTGTGTTATGTTTACGTCAATTCCTCAACTTGGAACATTTCATTCGCAATATAGTATTGCGGACGTGAAAATATGTTATGAATATTTGAGCTGTAATCGCGCTTGTTTGTCATAGATTCGATGTATTTTTAAATAGAGGAAAACGGATATCTCTCTGATCAGCTGTGCACTGTTCGCTGCTACTGGGGAGTTTAACCTATTGCCTATGGGAACTTGTTTAATTAAACGATTTATAAACTTTGGAAGCGGCGAATAATTATGAGAAGTGAAATGCCAATATTTCAAATATCCATAATTTTCTTTTATATAAATTGTGATTTATGAAGGAAAAATAGTTCGCCACAATATTCAGTTTATTCTGACCGACTCCATCCGAGTGCTAAACAAGACTAACAAATGACGAGTTGTGCTGTATACGTGAACATAATTTAGCAGAATTCCTCTGACTCTCCGAACAGAAAAAAGTTACCACAAATTGTATACAGTCTTCGCTCCACCCACTCACCTGCTTAGCCTAGGTTAACCCATTCAGCATCGTTGTCACATAGCGTGTGAATAGTGTGATTCATCATCTATGCATCGTACGGGATTGTAAGGATTAAACCCACCCTCCATCACTCTCGTCATACCCGCATTTGCGTGATAGACATCGCATAATCTTGGAAATTAACATCATTTCTGTGTTGGTTATAGAATTGGCCAGCGGCCAAACTAACTTTCAAAAATTTTGTTAAAATGTTTAGCTTGTCTTCCCGTGTACTTCCATGAATTTAGGTCGAGTTTAGTTTTGCATTTGTGTGTACTTTCAGAACAACGCAGAAGTGAACAATAATGAAGTGTCCCTTCTCTACTAAAGTGATGATTTGAGGAAGCACCCTAACTATTAATGGCCTAAACGGACTTCATAAACGCGTCCGTTAACCCGTTTCGTATCAGAATCAGTTGTATCACGTATAAAGTCTATGTGAATTGTATGGTAACCAGGAACTAACGGGTTAAATGCTTAGATAACGTTGGGCTCGCAACAAAGAAACGTTTCTCAACAGAATACATGTATTTTAACACTTTGAACTTCATGTGCATATAATCATGATAATGTGATGTGCATATCGGCCCGTCGAGGTTTAAACTGCACTGGTTATAAGGGATCAACCATGTGTGGTATATTTCTGGATCGCTAACCAATTCGCTGGAGAGTCATTGGATCTCTATAATAAGTTAATAACTCTACGGAGTTGTGCATATAGTATAACGAATATATACATGGGCACTGTGAGAGTTATAAACCCATATTGACATTAAAGGACCTACTATGAATAATCATAATTAGATAAACGGATGTCCCTTAAAAAGAGATCGTATTTTTAGCACAATTCCGAAAATCCTAGATACAAAATCGTGACATCACTCGGTGACTGGACATAGCGTGTGGGAGTTTCAGAGAATTTTCATTATTTTGGTGAATAATGGAACTGAGAGTTTTCGATTGTCTTTTATACTCAGTGAAACTGGATGTGTTTAGGACGGCCTATAGCAAGGAGATAACTTTGTTATCAACAGATTAATTTATTTGGGAGATTTCATGCATTATTCAAAATTTCGATGATATATTGGACTTACTTGTACAATTTACCAACGATAACAGTCACTTTAATGGCATATTAACTAGTTAGAACGTGGACATGTGACGGTCATTGTTAGATGATACGGGAATGTTGTCCATCTGTGAGGTACAAACTTGTTAAAGATATTTCAGAGCCTTGGTTCTGCTGGATTTGGAAATAAACTAAGAGGACACACCAATTTGTCAAACTTTATACAACTTTATCTTTACTTCTTAGCATTCACACATCATACCAGTCCTGGGGAATAATACTGAGCAATGAATTTCTAAAGAAAATAATTATGTTCAACTTTTCTCAGTCTGTATTCGACACAATTGTGATATAGTTCGTGTCCCTTGATAAGAGTACGCCGGGGGGAAAAAAGCCTGCCTTCGCTATGATGACTATGAACAATGTATCTCTCATCGTGATGATAACTCACAGATCAAACCATTGGCAGTGATTGGAAAACCCGCAGTCGAACCATTCACAAATAAATGATACTCGATGGAACGATGTTCTCCTACGCGCCGAGAATATAACTGGAATCATTTAGAAATCAATTTCTCCCACGAAAAGGAGGGTATAATTGTTTTACAAATCTACCTTCATTTCGATCCAGAACTGGTATGAGAATATTGTAGCAGTCACGCCGATGATAAGCAGCTGGATTATACTTTATTGGAATACATCTTCCTCTGTTCATGTTCGTAGCGAAGTTCTGCCCGCCATCGGCCCCTCTAGCCCATTGCCGACTGGACCCTGATCAATCGTGTGTTAACTATATGGGAATATAGAGACCCAGCATGTAACGGATTAAGTAACAAGAGGTTTACTTCAACTTGATCATCAGGACTCTCTATCAAGTTCCTTTCTTTGATCATCAGGATAAATACATTTTTCCTTGCAGCTGTAAATTTAAGGATTCTTGAAACAGTATGGCTCTACCACGGATCCCATGTACGAGTACGATCTTTCTACCTCTTCTAGTCTGTTTCCTGTGTATGGCAGCCATCGTCACAGCGCAACAAAACACAAGTGAGTGCTTGTTTCTATCGTATTGAATACTCAAACAAATGTTGCTTTTATTTCGTTTTCTATCACAAACATATATTAAAATTAAAAACACAATATAATTAACAAAAAATGTGTTTATTTTCGTTACAGGTAGTACTTAAAAGTGCACAAAAGTTTACTATATTTTTCAAAACAATACATTGTTTGATCCTACATTATACAGCAATAAATAAGTTAGTCATGTTTAGATGTTTGCTTCTGCTGAATTGGCCTTTCTCAAATGCTAGGTTTGTATATATTCCCGAGTCCTTAACATTTCAACTTCAAGTCGATTTATTTATTTTATCAACATTATGACCGAGGCTTGTTTAAGTATAAAAACGAATGAAGTGAAATTATTAGTAACATACAATAGTTTGGACACGAATCATACCAACTGTGCATTAACCAATATTAGATACAGTGGAAGAAGGAGTAATGTGGTATGTGAAATGGAAACTTCAAATCGGTGTCAAAATGTCCACGAATAATGTGATAATATGGCGGAAAATTGTCAAACAAGGATCCCCATTCTGCTCAATATAGTCACCCTAAGCAGGGGGTGGTACAACATTGTTTTCCCGAAGGCTCACCATTTGGCAACAGTCCTATTGGCACCCTTAAAAGTGCATGCTAACACTTTTCAAGGGCCTCTGTAACTATGGCGAGCAGATAATGTTAAACTTGTAGTTTTCCATGCACGTAGATAAAATGCACACAAACACATCCACAAATTATAATTTTTTTTTTCGAATTTCAATTCTGATGATTCATAAAGGTCTGTGTGAGTAATAGAACCAATAATTATGGTAATAATTACGTAATATCGACTTATTATTCTTGGTCATATTAAATATAGGCCTACTCGATTTATATAGCGCCCAATATGATTGATAATCATCATATTGAAGACTGAAAGACTTATATAATTCGAGTTCTAATATATCATAAACGCATGATTGTGTATGAACACTAAATGCGTTCCATAATATTGATGCCATGTTGCAGGTGCATTAAAATACAGATTCTCTCAAGTTCACTTTATACATAGCGAACTCCATGGCGTTAAATTAGACTGGATATGTAGATCACAAATACACCCTTTGTATCAAAGCTATTGGGGCATGATGAGGGAAATGAACTTTAGTCTATGATCCGCACGCCATTATGAGCTTTATGGCATAACTGCATCATATTTCACATCAATTGCTTTAGAATATGTGAGCATATGAAATACGCCCTTTATATTGATTAATCCTCTTACTGTCCAAGAAAAGGTCTAAACGTATACTTCTATATCCGGGAACGTTGTATACTCGATCACAAAACAAAAATCGGCCATATTGAGGGGAAAAAATGAATGAATATTGAAAATGAGCAAAGAAAATATTCCCTCAGTCATAGCTCTTCTTCAGTTGATTTGTTTCTGGTTTCTGATTCCCTTCATTCTATTATGACGATTATGATAATAACATATTTTTAAAGTGATCCATTAGCTTAGTAATATTTTTCAAATAGTAATATTTGAGCTTTAATCGTATCAATATCAACATAGAACTTTTCTGTATAATGTGTGAAAGTTTCTTAAAAAGAACACTATTTGCCTACTCAAAGTAAAAATTGATGTCAGATTTTCAATTCCTTTTCAATTCAGACATAATATCTCCACTTGAAAAATCAAAACTGCAAATTACTGCATTGTACAGTTTCTCATATCGCGTCATCACGATTTTGTGCACTTCAATATAGTGCAGTGACAATAAAATACTACTATGCTACAGAAAGGGGAGATTCAATTTCGTACATGGGGTGCCCTTCTATTACATGTGATGCGTGTATACAATCCCCCAATATTGAACTTGCAAATCCGCAAACATTCCAGACATTTTTATTAATATTTTGCGTTGTTATCACACACGCTCTTCAACAACAGACCAACAGGCTTTGTCAGATACAAAGGACTGGAAAACGCAGGCATTAGTACAGTTTTATTGTGTTTATTCAATATCTCCGTTTCGTTTTTATTCTTAAAGGGATCTAGTAACTTTGTTGACAAGTGCAAAAAGTGTTGCGTGGCTAAATCATTGCACTTACTTTGTACACGGCTAAAAAGGTCCCGTATACTTATTTCATATCTGAACACTTCAATCGCAAATATCTTTTGAACGAAATGGAAATTTGAAAAAACGAAACCTGTCCCATGCTTTTGTTGTTAATACGAATAAAACAAGGTAGGCTATGAGGGAACCTCTAGAATTCCAATTGGATGTTGAGGGTTTGGACAATGTTACTAGGTCCCTTTAATTTGAAAAGAGAAATATTTTGCCGTGGATTATTCCAACTCACAATGGTTACTCGCATGAGCGCACCTTTATATCTCAGATATTAGGCAATTAATTTCTATAAAAGAGCATGTATGACATATATTTTTTTTGAATATGCGGAAGAAAATTGTTGTCATTAAAGGGATCTAGTAACTTTGTTTACATGTGCAAAAACTGCGAAATGGTTAATAAAAATGTGTATTTCTGTGATCTGATATGTCCACTGATGTGTGAAAATTACATGGGGAAAAAATGACGTACCTGTGAGCGAAAATGCAAAGTGATATTCGGTATAAACTCATTGCACTGACTGTGTACACAGTTATAATTATCTAAAAGATAATTGTAAAACTGAACACTTCAATCATACATATCTCTAAAACGGAAGATAAATTTGGAAAACCAAAAGCTGTTCATGTTTCTATTGTTAATACGAATTATGTGAGAACCGCTAGATTTCCAATTAAGATTTGAGGATTTTGATAATGTTACTAAATTCCTTCATGACATGCACAGTGATTGTAAAATCGACTAGAAAATTATGCTATAATTTATTTGTTGGCTTAATTTTACAATATCATGCTAAACATTTTTGTATAGTGCGATGTGCTTGAACTTTTTCGAGCATGTATTCTTTAATAATATTTACAAAGTATTTCTAGTACATTTTAAATTGACACAATCCGTGACGGACATAAAGATTATTGTTAAACGGACTTAGTAACATTGTCCAAATCCTCAAAACTTACTTGGAACTCTAGTGATTCTCTCATACCTTATCATATTCATATTAACAATAAAAGCACGGGACAGGTTTCGGTTTTTTCAAATTTCCATTTCGTTCAAAAGATATTTACGATTGAAGTGTTCAGATATGAAATATTATCGTCTACGCACCTTTTCAGCCGTGTACAAAGTAAGTACAATGAGTTAGTGAATATCACTTTGCATTTTCCTCATATCTCAGCCCAAAAAACATCCAATTAACGTGAAATGTTCACACATTACTTTGTGGAAATATCAGATCACTCCAATACACATTTTTATTAATCACTCATCACTTTTTGCACTTGCCTACAAAGTTACTAGATCCCTTTGAGGTAGTAGTAAGCATAATAATAATTATAATAGTAATAATGAAACGCGCTTTTATGCACTACCAGCGGAAGATGATTGTGTCTAAAGTTTTCATAGCAGAATTAAACTAATATTTATTTTAACTTGATAATTGTGACAGTTAGTTTTAGTGCATACATTCTTCGCCATCAATATTGATTAATTGGCGCTATGTGTGCATAACACAGATGAATAGTTGATAAATATGTTTATAGTCACACATGATCCCTCCGACCGAATCATGCAAATAAAGCAAGGTATTATCATCAAAGGAAACATTGAATTCCAGTGATTCTGGAACGTTTCCAAGTGCACCATCAAAGCAAATATGACTAAAGAATACTCATAGCTTAACATGTGCTGCGGATAATTAATACTGTATAACAGATACGCACTTTGTGAATAATTTCAATGGACCAACCCAGGTGACTATATTCTTTTATATGTTTAATGGACACGATTAATTTGTGAGGCCTTGAGTGGAAACCATGCCAACAACATCATGAACATAATAAACGTCATTTAACAAGAACGAGTCTTATTTTAGTAATTCTAAGAAAAAAATACAATAAGATTCATGTTAAAAATACATGTCTTTTGATTAAAATAATACACACCCTGAATTAAACATTTTATTCAACACTATTAGAGTGAAATTAAGCAATAGTGAGTGATGTACATTTGACACGTACATGTACTACATTATTTGTAACAAGTGTGTATGACTGTGCTAACACGTAGTGGTTAAAAACAATATTAATTTCAATATGTGCCATTAAAACACTGAGGATGTAATCATGTAACTTTATTTTCACCCTGTTTGATAAATACATAAAAGAAATCATATTTACTCTTAATTCAACTGACAGAAGTCTGCAATATTTTACTAAATTGTTTTCACAAGGTTCATATTGCTTCAACTCTTAATATAGTACGCATTAAAATTCAAACTGGTCGCGATTCCTTGTTTCTGCTAACATTGTTTTCATTCGAATGTTATTTCGTATTTTTTGGCTTGGAAATTTGAATTATTCAAGTTCGTTAAAAAAACGCTCTACCTACGCAACATACTTTAATATCATGATTAACAAAACTCACCAACAACAACAAAACCTATACACTCGACAAGTCGAAATTAATAGCAGAGAAACAATTATAATTTGATACTTCGATCCATATAACATATAAATAACTTGATATTGGATCATTTTGGTGGACGATAATTATGTGTATTTGTACAATGCCCCGTCGAGTACACTTCTAAAACATCACGGATAGGCAATAACAACTTGGTGTTATACAGACTTTTACCATAACATACACGAGACGTGTTGTAAAGAGGGGAATAATCCTTTTGGTAAACAACATAAATATGGGTGGAACGTTCAACTGTAAACAATCGTCTCCAAAAAGGACGATATTCCAGGTCGACTCTTTTCTGAACTTTCAAATATGTTATGGGTAGTAAATGTCCTATACAAAGCGATCTCTGAAGATATGCTTTTATTACGTTTGTAAAGTTTTGGCTTGATGCACATTGACAATGTTGAATTTAAAAGAAAATATCATACAAACTCTTTAAAAACTGCGAAACTTGCCACGTATACACTGTTGACTAAATATATTACAAATTATGTGTGATACAATATCATATGACACGGCACATTCTATGTTCACTTTCAAGAAAAGTTTTAATTTTACATAATGGATAGAACGCAAACTACGTAACATAAGTTGGAAAGTATTTTGATTGAACTTTCCAATATGTTTGTATGGAGAGAATTGCCCAAACATGCTGTTTATGGTCGTATAATGTTCTTTTTATTTGCTCTTTGCAAACAACGTCGACGATACACGTAGTATCAAATGAAAATGCAAACATAAAATGTTTGTAAAACGAAAAGAATTATAACAAACTTTGGGTTTAATGAGTTATGTAGGGTTTGGAGTTCACTTTTTTAAGAGCTGGTTTGGATGTAACATTAGATCGTAAAATATCTTTTTTTCAACATATTTATATTTAAAATAATGCTATTGAGAGAAGACCAGCCTCAAAAACACAACACACACAGGTTCCTAGTTATTATAAAGTATACATACTTGTAATATGTGCATAATAAGAGGGCGAAAAGGATAATGCTGGTATTTTTACTTTTTACCTAAATTTGTACACGAATTGTGAAGAATAGCAAATTAAGATCAAGGCACGCAGGTATTTTGGTCCTCTTTCATTTGAAAAGAGATTTTCGTTGAGATTGTTTACCAAAAAAGTGATCCCCATATACCTGCGCAGGTCAGTAATCCTTTACGGAAGAGCTGAATACTTCATTGGGATTTTACTTCAGGCACTCGGAAGGAGGGTATTGTTGATTAGAGAAGTAAACATGGTATTTTGCGTAAATAATAAATGGACCAACATCCACCCCACCAATCTCCACACACACATTATACAGAGGGGTAGACCATTGACTTGCCCCTAATTACATGGCGTATTCATTCTGTATAACTTTAGACGAACCAAATTTCCCAAGTTTCCTTCTCCTCCCCTACAAAACAGATATATATTATGTTAGACTCTTCTCTCTTCCATACCAAAACATCTTTGCTTCAAATACAAACCATCGTTTACCCTTCCATTTTACATGTACACACCTATTTTTCTGACCTTTTAGGTGGAATGGATTACTTAAACTGTTGTTTGTATTTATTCGAAAATTATTTGTGGGTGGTGGTTCCCTTGTGCTATTCATATTGATGTGTTAAGATGTTTTTGTTGGTCCTTCCGAATAATCAGGTTATATGGTATCCAAAATAGCTTTAGTGTGTTACTATAATTGCATGAGATCACAACACTTTAAGTACGTTTATTGTTAAGTGCAATTACCTTGTAATATATTATCATTGTCATACTAATATTATTTCACACATTTAACACATCATTGGGAGTTATAACGCCTTATAAAGAACGTGTATACATGCATTATGTTGTGATTTTTAGTGTTCTCGCTATTGCGTCCAACGATATTCGTAAACCATTAAGTTGTTTTTCGATTGTTTGGAAAGAGGATAAGGGGTAAGGAAAAATGGACAGCCAATTGCGTCTGTTTTTATATTCAGAAAGACTGAAATATATCAAATATATCTGAAATGGTAATTCGAAATTACGAAACTACCGACAACCAACTACCAACAAAATGCATGGACTCATAATTCATATGACACAAAGTGTAAAAGATATATTATGACAACAAAGAAAAAATGAAGAGCTTTCTTCCAAAAGGCGCTATATCCACTTTTTCAACAGGTTTCTTTGCTCAACTTTGTACTCGTGCTAATGGGAATATAAAAATTTCACCCTCAATATTTTGATTTTGAGTGAGTAATTTGTCGTAAAATGTGGATTCCTAGCTACGTAGCTTTATGGCTTATAATGTAGATAATATATCGTTAACTCAAGTTTTATGGAAACTGGATTTAGCGCCTTTTGGAACTGAGCTCTTCAATTTATTATATTCACGTACGTCAGATTTTGTTCAGGACAATGTATTCACAAAGACACCTACATGTTAGCATTATGCAAACACACTCCTAACTCGCTTTGATTCAAGCAATTTCGAATAAGTCAATAATTTGTCGAAAATGATGGTTCTTATTATCATGCGAGATTGTGATGTTGGGAGCCACGGTAGAGCATAAAAAGCCGAGTGTCTACATTCGATATTATCATTTGACAAAGTATTGCAGTAGCATACGAAACGTCATGATCGTTTAGATTCCTAGTTTGACCATACATTGCGAGACAAACGAATATCATTAGCGATATTATTTCCGATATATCTGTTATGTTTCATAAAATACACGTTTTCCGTCTTTATTCGTGTTAATATACTTATGATTATTTACGTGCACAGGAGCAATACAATTATGGCTTGAGATATAGTTAAAGGGAAAGTTGAGTTTTGGTATAGAGGGCGCTACACAACATATTTTTTGTGAGATAATTAAAATCCGAGTGTCAAATTCGAAAGAACATACAACTTTAATGACAGAATAAACTTTATTTGATCAAATTCGGTTCAGAAATGGCTGAAATATCCCATTTGTAATCATTGTGGGGCCCCACAATTATTCCATAATTTTGAACCAGCCGTTAAATTTTGTTTAAATGCTTCCTCTATTAACAAATTTACAAAAGAGGTTTTTAAATAGTCGTTGATTATCTCTTTATCTAATCACCATTTCAACAAAACATTACATGCACAATATTTAATTTTAAAATGGTTGAAACTGATGAGTGTTCAGAGAGCGCCCTCTTGAGTTTTAACGGCACTTTTGAATGATAACAGGCTTTTTCCTTTGTAATTTTGTTATTTATTCGAGCATGGTGGAGTTCTAACTATTAGTTATAATGTAATGGTGCAGGTTTTGGTTACTAAAATTCAGTTTGACCAAAACTGTACTCTCTTTACCAGAACTCAACTATCCCTTTAACGATTAGTATTAAACTCATAATCATTTCGTATCATCACACAACTTCCTTCTAAAGGCGGGCAAATATAAGCGTTACATCGTATTAACCTTTTACGTACCGATCCTAATGATTCTCTTAATCTGTTCCTATATATTTTTCTACAGCTCAATTTACCTTAAAGGGCTGTTACTATGATGACTCCGCCTATGACGTGCTCCCCGATTTAATCACGTGCTCAGACCATGGCTCAGACGGCATCCACCAATCATGTATCAACAACTGCGAGCCGGACCGTCCGTACTGCCAATCAGACGAGCTAACAATCGAACTCTGCTTTCAAATGTGCGCCAATCAGAACGCGCGTTATTTCGGTTTGCAGGACGGCAGGCAGTGTCTATGCGGCGGTGCGTACGCTCGCTATGACGCAAAGGGACCGCCGACAACATCCCTAGATCCATGCGGCAATCCGTGTTCTGGGAACGCAAGTCAGATCTGTGGCGGGAGTTTTGAAATGTTGATCTATGAAATAACAGGTAAATATATATTTTTTTATTTTTTTTAACAGACCTATAGGAATATCATCTATGGTGCCATTGTTAATAAATAATGTTCATGATTATCTAGGACCTATTGAGTATGTTTAAGGTATTTAATACTGGCAATTTGATCTCTTTCAACTATCACATTCGTGTATATAATTATAAGCTCTCATGATTCTGTTTTTGTTTTTCCTTCAATTGTACGACACTTCAAATATTTATTGTGTCCTAATAATGTGTTTGTTCCTTCCGCCGCTTTTTATGTCTTTTTTAAATTTTGTTTTGTTGTTCCTCTATAGATCCAACGTCAGATTGTTTCCACCCAGGATACCTCACCGTGGGAGGTGACAGCTACCCGACACCATCGGGTCCGAGTGACTTCAGCATTAACGACACACTTGACTACAACGCAATCTGCCAGGATCCCAGCACTCTTAGCAACACAGACGCCATAACATGCACCGGCAACGGATGGTCTTCAACCCCTCCCACCTGCACCGTTCGCTGCTTCACACCCGACGCAATGCCATACACAACGTTCGCGCAGGCTGCACAGAGCAGCTTCGGAGTCGGCGAAACCGTGTCGTACACGTGCACCACGAACGCGACGATCTACAGCGCCGAGTGCGCCGCTGGTGGATTGTGGGACTTTCCTGTTGACTGCCCTGTCACGTGTAATTTCAGCGCGCTACCTGATGGTGGCGCCCTTGATCCAATGACTGAATTGTTGCAAAACTACAGAACGGGGACTTCTGTGACATTTGTGTGTGCTAACGATGCTGATATCTTCACCTTGACTTGTGGCGAAGCTGGGGAATGGGACCCGTCTAGTGTGGTTTGCCCGGGTAAGTGGGAGCATTGATTGATCTAATGGCCCGGTCAGATATCAACGCATAGCGGAAACGAATGCCCAACGAATAGAAAATTTGCGAAATGAAATTATCCGGTGATGAAAGTCGTCTCCATTGCTTTATGTACAAAACATAGAACAACGTACATCACCGGACAAGGAACGGACAAGAAACTCATACGAACGGAGACGAACGGATGGAAAATTTAGCTCTCCGTTTGACTTCCGTTTACGCAATCAGTTGATATGTGACCGGGCTATTAGTTGTAAAAAAAAATATAAAAAAACGTTAATCGCACGTCTTCCTAGTCAGTCTATCACAAAGATTGTGTCACACACGTACACAAAAAGTAAATCAACCATTCATTATGTTTGATTAATATGTAATATTGATGTTCCTTTAAAATATTTTATTGATGAAGCCTTAGCAATTTGACATAAAAAATTAATAGCATAGCTCGTCCATCGTTTGAATGTAACACTAGGTATTTTATTAGGAACATTAAGTAGATTCATCAATTAATAATATAAGAATTTCCAACAGAAAAGCGGTCTTGTAAAGTTGAACCAACGTTTTATAAGTTAACCTGAAAGGAAGCTAGACCCACAAATAAACACACCTTGAACATCGTGAGAGTAGACAGTTTAGAGTGGCAGGGTTTAGGGGGCCCTTTTGAGCCCATTTTAAAAACCCAAGTTGGATAGCTGTTTCTTAAAGGAACTACAGCGTCTAGATGGCCTAATTTTCACAATTCGGCTCTCTATAAGTAATTTTTCCCGAAAAAAAAGAATTTAGCATTCATTTCTCATGAAATCAATCAATTTTGGGGTAATTAGTAAATATCTTATTGTCCTGGGAACGCCCCTTTTAAATCGCCAAAATGTGACGTCATCTAAAGACCGGACTAATGAACTAAATTCTGTAGATGACGCGTAATGACGTAAGCAAATGAATTGTCAATCACACGTCGATCACGCTGGCTATTCCGGACGCTAAATGTGGGTGGGGCGTAAATTGGCTGCTAAGTAAGATTTGGCATCAGGAAACTAGTCTTAAATCACTACTGTGTTTATTTTCATGGATTTTTCTTCGGCATATCTATGTTTCAAGTCATCAACTATGGAATAAGTGTCAACATACGTTGTATTCTGTAGGTCCTTTAAAATTAAGGGGGCTTGGATTGCACTTTGTGGGAGTTTGTTCCATATACAAGGGCGGTACCATAACCATGATAACTATACCACGATTACAGTCCCTACCAGTTGAGCTATATGCAATGCTGGTATACCCATGTATAATATGTTTCCTTCACTTCACATCTTGTTAAACACCTAGAAAACCAAATTGCGACATAATGATGTGATATGGAGATTGAATTTTTAGAGTAACGTAGCGGGTTCGGACTGATCGGGGAGGCACTCGAATTATTGGGGAGCATTCTAAGTATTTCATTATTTTGTTAGGATTGTTTTATTGTGTTGCCAAATTCATCGTGGGGCACGTGCCCCCCCCCCCCCCCCCCCCCCTCCTCCGCCCTCCTCCGCCCTCCGTTGCCACGTGTATCCAGGCGTAGCGGTGGTTAGACTGGTTGAATGGGGCAATTCGAATGATTTAGACACACTTTATGTATTTCTTATTTTTCAAGGATTGTCCCCATATGTTTTGTATTGTTTCTGTTAAATCACAGCTGTAATGCACATGCCCTCCGTGCACCGCCCCCCCCCCCCCCCCTTCACCACGTAGCCACGCAAATTGCTCCTCTCATTCTAGGGTCGTCCGAATACAACACTCCTTCTGTGTACAGATGACAGATGTTTTTCTTGAATATCATAATTTGTAGCAAGTATTTGTAGGTGTTCCCTTTCCTGCCTGGTCCACATTTGCTATATAACTTGCTCCCTGTTTGGACTCCTGCACGTAAGGCATACCAATAAAACGTAATATATTTGGGTAAGCCTGTGGATTCCACAAAGCACGATTAACCCATTATGGATATCATGGGTAATACGTACACGTATACTGCGACTTGGAATTAAGAGGGTCAGAGGGTTTAGGAAGAGTGTTGTGTACATCTATAGACCCACCATCAGTTGTGTAGCCACGTGGGGCACTTGCGGTGGGGGTGGGGGGGGGGGCTTGGGGTGGGGATGGGGGCACGTGCCTTGCCCTTCTTTGGTTTGATTTTTTTTTTAAGTTAACAAAAATGTAAACATTGTAGAAATACATAGAGTGTGACCCCTCAAACAAAAGAAATGTGGAATGATAAACGTCATCATACTATTAATTATTATAGTCATAGTATCAATATATTAATAATAATAATAATTCTAATACTGATTATAACAATAATAATAATAATAATAATAACAATAATCATAACTAAAATTTAAAAAAAGGAAATGTTTTTGAAAAGGAAACAGAGTGATCTCCCTGCCCCCTCCCAATCAGTAAAACCACGCTACGCCCCTGCCTACATGATACCAAAAGCAGACTGGGATGGGCAGATTACCAGATCGAAATACCATGATATTTTGGATCAGTTGTGTGACTCATTATTTCGTACTTTGCATGAGCGAGGATGAATATCTAAATCAAAATGGTTCGAAACTTCTTAGCAATACTTTTATTTGTATATGTTTCACAGTTCGAGATAATTTTGCTATCCAGGTGGCCAGCTTCTTAAATCTACAATAATCATGTTACTGTCATCACGTGTGATTAGACATTCATCCGCATCCGTCTACTGGAAACTGTTCAGACAATGTGTAGATGGCGGACACACATGAAGACTCTATATTATACTGTCGATGGTGACACGGGATCAGTATGCATGATCGAGATCGTGTAAGGACTAACGGAGTTTATACCATGATAAGATTATGAGTATTCATTACTTGTTGTACTCCATATATATTACAGAAACAAAGTATCATTGCAATGTGAGCATGTTTCATGTGCCTAACATGTGGTATGTATAAAGATATAATAATTAAAACACATACCAACCTTGTGCTACAGATGCGACGACGACAACAGCGCCCATCGACGGAGGCTTGACGACAATGATGACAGGCTCGACTACGGGGGTAGCAGGAGGAGGGAGCGGCGGTGCAAATCGAGGTAAGAAGCTCATCAATACAATTTTTACACTATAATAGAGTACCGAAATTGACGACACAACTATTAATTACCATGTGTAATGGTGTTAAACAATGTCGGGCAAGCTAGACATTTCCGACCAAGCGGTTGCCATGGTTGCTATAAAGGCAACCGTCCAGCTACAACCGTCTATATACAAAGAGCGCAAATCAAAGGAAAATGGTGTTAAGAACCATTACTATGTTATAACAAGATGTGACATTATTCCTTCGATCGGTAAACTCTTTCGGGACGTAAAATTGTAAACTATCGGGATGTTGGTAAATAAAAGCATACTTCAAATAAATAAGGTTAAAACTCAACATTTCTGTGGTTCTAATCAGAATTCAGATACACTGTGCGTATATCTAAAGGGTAGAAATTAAATATAATTTCGTGCTTTTTTACAAGCTAAAAAAATATTTGTTGATAATAATTTTTAGAAATGTTGTAATCTCACTAATTTTAGCTTCACTTCCTACTTTATAACGGTTACTGTCTTTTGGGGTATCACAGACATTTTACATGGATATAATCAATATCATTTTGTTTTCAAAAAGAATCTGGAATAAGGACGCCAGTCTGTAATAGTTTCATCACGTATAAATGACTTAAATCAAAAGTATTTGTGACGTCACTGCGGCGTGGGAAGGTTTCACGGTGTCTTCACAAAACAAGAATATTAAAGACGTCCTCTAAATACTTTCTATCCGATATAGACAAATGTTGGATTAGGCCGGTGGAGCATATCGTGGGTGAAAACAATTTAAATGGGGCACAACTCGGTCAGTAATCCTCATCAAAATTAATTCCCGTTTTCGAAAGTTTTCGTCTTTTTTTGGATTTCATCACAAAACAAAGCAACTATACCATGTTTACGTTCAGTGGCATATCTGATGGGGGAAAGGGGTAATCAATTACATCGTGCGGGATACACCCCACCCCCCCCCCCCCCCCCCCCACACACACACACACATTTTCAATATTTGACATATACAGAAAGCTTTCTATAATACCTTCTTGATCGTATTAGGGACAATTACTTTCTACGGGGGAAGGTTAGGTGGGGGTGGGCTTGCAAAAGATCGAAGCGATTAAGCATAGCCCTCCCACATAATATGTATGTGTTTGTTGTTGTTTTTGAAAAAAAGTGTTACAGATCATTAAAACACAAGCTCATTGATTGTGTTTATTATTTTTATGTGACACCCAATCATTGTTTTATGCCATCACTATACCACCATTTAAATTTAATTTCGGGGGCTCAAGCCTTGAGCATGCCCCCCCCCCCCCCCCCCTCCGCACATTATCTGTACGCTATAGTGCGCTAAGCGTAGTCGTCGTTTATAGCCCATGGATGAGAGGATGGCTAATCATTTCCGTTCCACTGAACCCTAAACCACTGACCCATTTCATATCTCCTTTATCTCCTCGTTTATTCATTCAACCATTTGAGGTTGTCATATAGGAGGGATTGAGATATGCAGATTGCTTGGATTGTGTTTGTTTTTATAGTAAACAGAAAGCGATGCAAATATTAGTTTTGAATTTGTGAGTAATACTTGTTGGCTGATTTGCTATCCTTGTAATTATGAGTGATATTACTATTTTGATTTAGCACAATTGAAAACAAAAGTGTCAATAAGATATCGTATATACACAGTTCACAAAATAATTAAAGTAAAGGCCTCAATTTGACATTCTAAAACTCGTCATAGCCAAGTGATGTATTTATATAGTTGTGAGTAAACCGAAGGAAATTGGGGGAATTACTCTGTTGACCAAGCAAATGACGTCACATGCAGGGCTTAAAGGGCATCAAGCGTGGGGATGCTACACAGCGGGTCGCCATTTTGAACTGGGCTAGTTTGCGCGCACCGCATGACACTGAGCTAACGTGCATCACGCACCGTGCGCAACGTGTACTTAAGATGGCGCCGCGCATCTGATTTGACGAATCTGAAGTACCTTTAAACATTGTTAAAGGGAGCATTTGAACACTTGTCAACCGGGCAAGTGGCCTACATAACATAGCGTTGTTGCACCAGTTTGGGGCACACGTATTATTTGAGGCACACTATTTTGTTTTCTTTATTTGATAAAGGATTTTCCCCTTATGTTTTTTCTGTATTATTTTTGCCAAATTATTGGGGCCACGTGTCTCCCCATGTCCCCCCCCCCCCCCCCCCCCCCCGCGCCCCGTGCAGCGCTACCCCACTAAGTAAAGTAAAACTTCGTGATAATTCATTTTCAATTCGATAGCCACGAACATATTATGCTTATGAACCAGTAAATCGAATAAACGAATGTTTTGTTTTGGGAAAAACTAGTTTTCGAATAATGTTCTCCAATATGTTTTGCTCGAAACAACTTCTGGTGGGCGAACAATACTTTTACGAAAGAACAGATTATAGCTAGAATAAATCCATGTTCTTTGTTTTCTTTCTTTTTGTAATGTTCTTATAAATATCAACTTGTTTAAGTGAATAGGCCATAACATTTTCCAACGTTGGACAACTCAGATATAAACTGTGGACTTCACATTACATAACATTGTCATCACCATGCAAACTAAGTATTAATAAGAACGTTTTATGGACTTTATTTCAAATATTTCATAAATGAATTTCATAAATGTCTCATCTTTTATTTTGTTCTTGTCCTTTTCAGCTTGGATTATACCGGTCACCATCATAATGGTCCTCCTCCTCATCGTCCTCATCGTCATCCTCATCTTCATCTGCTACAGGTAAACCGATTATAAAAGTAATTTGCCCGTGAGGGGGGTTCTACCAGGATAAAAACTTAGTTCAAACCAGAAAAATTTCGAGGGTGCCTAATTTACAAACACAGGAACTTGGCCGATTATGGCCGAGACCGCTGCTTGAGTCGTGTAAGCAGGGGGTGGGGTTATCGCCAATACCGATCGTTGCCTGAGACCACTCATTTAGACAGCAAAGACCGATTTTTAAAAAATGACAAATTTATGGTTAAGGTTAACAAAAAGAACATCAAAGAACCTGATCAATTGTTGAGAACATTACTATAAGGATATCAATCATAAATTTTGCCGAAAGCTTTTTCCCTCATTTAAATACTAAATCACCTTTTTTATCATCATGCAGGAAGCGAACGAGGAGGCAAGACAAGGACGTTCCCCAGGTAGTCCTGGGCTACATCAAGAGGACCGGGACTTTCGGCGCCACGCTCAAGAGGAACCGTGACCTGGAAGAAGATCTCAGCGCTAACCCGGAAGCAGATGCTGATCCAGCCGAGGCGGCAGCCACGAAGAAGGGCAACACGTTAACGCACTCGCTCAGCACCATGAAGCAACAGATTGCCAAGCGGGTGACTCTCGGTCGCAGCCGCCCCGAGCTACCACCGAAGAAGAACCCAAAGAGATCAAGGACGGGCGATATCTACGACAGCCCGCAGAGTGTTCGGGCGAATCCAGGAGGCGCGAATTATTCTCCGGCTCTTCCTTCGCCGCTCAGGAAGATGCCGTCGCAAATTTCAATGGTTCCGTCGTTTCACAACGGTCTCGATGATGACGGCAATGACGCGCAAAACGATCGTCTGAAGGATGTTGCGTTCGACAAGGAAGATGGCGGCGACGGCGTGGTGCTCAGTGGGGGTAGAAGCAGCGAATTGCTTGACGATCTCATGGTGGAGTTCGATGGGCGAATCAATCACGGTTTCGATGATGAGTCATTAACGAGATCGTCCCCATCTCTAGCCTCGATGTCAACGGCGAACGATTCTCCCGCTCGAGAGCGAGCGGTGATCCATGCAGCTGTCACACGTCCTCAGCCACCGACACCTGACAATGTGAAACGTCCGCAACCAAAATCACCTGTGTCTGTTCCAAAACAGGCTCAAGTGTCTGGTGACATAAACGTATCAGTCGGCAACAAGCAACAGGTGCCAAAGCCATCTAACGAACCCGGTAACCATGATGACAGCGTCCATGAAGTTACCGCATCACTTCCTTCCGCTGTCGTCAAGGCGGGTGACGTACCGAATGGACACGGTGGAAGTTCTAATCCCGATTCGCATGTGAACGCTAGTGTCGGCGGAAACCCCGCAACGGAGCAAACAACGGAGCAAACAACGAACTCCGAAGCTGACGTTGATACCATAACAAACGGTGCAAACGATTACCACGAAATTGACGGGAGTGCGCCAGCAAAAGCAGTAGAAAACGCCGCTGAAGACATTAAAGGACAAACCAGCGCACCTGACGAAACTGATACTAAAGAGATGAATGGACATATTGGAAACGGACCGCAATCGCCTCTGTACCAAAACGCAAAGACGGCTGAAAGTGGTCATAATTCCAGACCACCGCCGCTCTCGATCGACGTCAACGGTAGCGCTAGCCTTGTAAACGGACATCAACACCAAAGTCGACCGGCGGGTCAGGAATCGCCGCAGTACGCGACGCTCGGGGAAGCGGTGCCCGCGAAGATTTTGTCTCCGCCCCCGACCCCGCTCAATCATGAGTATGTGAATGTGGGGCGTAGTACCCCCACCTCTATATCCCTCTCCCAGCAGCATTTCTTTCATCCGAGACCTCCGTCGCCCCCTCCAGATGAACTGTAACGTGATTCATTGTAAACGAGGGAAATGCAAATTCCATAAACAGTGATAACGTTGCGTTTTTGACATTACATTATAGACGCTGAATGAATCCCATCTTTGAATCATCGATGCAAAATTGACTGTAAGTTTAATGAACATGAGTCTTTACAGACAGACATAACCTGCTCTAAATGGAATGAGATATCCATTATAAACTTTTGATCTCAATACAAATATTTACCTCCGAAATTTTCGCCTGTCATCTACAGCCTTCGTCAGCGTTGTGACCCGACTCATTGTCTACTCTAAATGGAGTTTGCTATTATACATCTTGCTTGAAAGGTGTAAATAGTCATTGGTACCAGGCGCAGTCTCAGTAGAACAACCTTCGGAATAGAGACTGGTTGTTCGATCTATACAGGGTGGCCCCAAAAAAACGGAACTATGCCATAATAAAGAAACATAATGACTCGGTTCACGGGAAAGGGCATCTTTTATAGTCATTTTGGTCGATTAGTTTTGTATTTAGGAGGTCTTAAGTGAGACCATGTCAGGTTCCCATTTGTGTCAATTCGTACCGAGTCAGTGCCTTCCTGCCCGTCATAGCATCGAACAACTATGTCCATTCTCTCGGCACATTGCTGAATACACACTCACAATGGCACGCGTATGGTTCGTTGTTCGATGCTATGACGGGCAGTAAGTGAACATAGTCCTCATGTGTCTTTATTATGGCAAGTACCCCATTCCGGTTTTTGGGGGCCACCCTGTATATAGAGGTTTTCTGTTTAGGTTTAATGGCAGTTTTGGTGTGTATTTGTTTACTATGATAACACAGCATATCTTCCAACCCCAATGATGTAAGGTTTAAAGGTTTTCTAAGTGAAGGAAAACGGTGCTACAAGTCAAATGCTCTTACTTGGAATAGTGGTGGTCCTATGAAAGATGCACTCATCGTCAAGGGAACATACTGATCGACAAGGGTCCTTCTCAGAACCTCTACTATTCCAAGAATGAATTTTACTAAGTTAATACCGTATGGTTTACTTCCTTTAAATCTATTCACTGTAGTGGAAAGAAGTACCAGCAATTCTATTTCAAGATATACTGCAATGCTATTTATGATGTATCAGTATAAATATATGATATATTTGAGGTGAGCTCAATTTAGCCTGTTTTGCTCTAACACTCGACATAATAATTGTCATTTTCATATTTGAACTTTGCTTGCAAGAATTAAATTTTAACATCAGTAATTTGTGTAAATTGTAAGTTCAGTTCACTTCCTGAATGTTCCACTCTAAACGGTGCTAAAGTATTTTTGAACTAAAATGTCTAACCATTATTGGATTAATAGTACGTCGTCGTTTTGTTTTTATATACCAATAACATGTACCGGGTAACCTGATAAAAAGGGCCCCAAAAAGTAGAACAATTATATTTATCTACATATCCTGTTGGTACTGAATTGCATGTGAGCCTTATAGTTCGAAGGACAATGTCAGGGTTCATTCTTAAAGGGGAATTAACCCTTATCATTTTGACTTACTGGATGTGATGAGAGCATAACTACTATCATTGTGGTCACTTATTTCCTCATGAATAGTCCCGATTAAAACAATAATCAATATTTTATGGACCACTGTCGTCTGCTTTCAATGCCCATAGGAGGCGGCCATTTCTTCAACTACTCGCAGTGAAATGACGTGGCAGGCGGAGAACACAATAGCATTATCGTAACCCGCTAATTGTGTTCTCCGCCTAACACGTCATTTCACCGCGAGAAGTTGAAGAAATGGCCGCCCTCTGTTGGCGTTGAAAGCAGACGACAGTGAGCCATAACATATTGATTATTTTCATTATTGGGAATTTTCATGAGGAAATAAGTGACTAGAAATGACAAGAGATATGCTCTCATCACATCCAGTAAGTCAAAAGGATAAGGGTTAATTCCCCTTTAAGGTAATAATTTTGCACCGAACTCTGACCAAAATACAGTGGGCTCATGATGCTAAAAATTAGAATTGATACTTCACAATTCTTAAATGAATACAACACATGATACGCAAGCTACGCTTACATTACGTGTTTTCTCACAATCAAAATGAGGACCCAGCTACAAAGTGCCGTGGAAAAGGTGGTGCGAATCAAGAGTAGAACACATGAAAACTATCGTAAAACAAAATTGCAATCATTGTCATGACTTTGAAAAATAACCCAGCGAATGTTATGATTATGTCTTATTCACTTTCTATGTTACAATAAACGAAATTAATGCCATGTCTTTGTTATAGAATATATTATACATGAATAAGAATTAAAAGCAACTCCATATTCATCTAAGCTTGGAAAATAATATCGTTATGTAACGTATTGTGTAATGAATTATATTCACAGTATGAGTTATTGTGGGGCCATTATAACAGTAAAACGTTTTAACATTTTATAGTTTTCGTATAGGACCTATATTTGATATTGTTCAATGAATATTATTACTATTACCATTATGCACTATAATTGTTTGGTATATTATTATCTTTTTTGCTGTTATTGGTGTTATTATTATTATTAATATTATTTTAACAATTATCATAACTGTTATAACATATTATATAGTAATACTATCATCATCATCATCATCAAAATCAGCATCATCATCATCATCATCATCATCATCATCATCATCACTTTTTATTTGATTAATTTTAATTACACATACAGGACATTATTTGTTAATATTTTGTTTATATTGTAAGATTACTTTGCATAATAGTAAGCTACACATTACTATTATTTTAACCGTCTATTTATTTGTTTTGTAATCTGATAATGTAATATTCCCGTTATATTGAAATAATATTTCTGATATTGCCAAACAAAAGATCGTGATTGGTTTCATTCTTGGTGTTACGTAATTAAGTATGATTGTGTGCTGGTTAGTCCGATGGTTAACCGGGTACAGTCAAAACAGGCTATTAAAAACACCCCTTGGAGACTTATCTTAAAGATACTGTCAGCCTTTTGCAAGCCAAAATTCAAAACTTGTGAGAGTATTGTCTTATATACATATAGGAGCCTGTCTGATAAGATTGTAAATGGAAAATACCTTTTATTGTTTTATTTCTAGAGATCGAACTAAGAAACGATCAACTTAAAGTGATTATTATCCTCGTGGTTGATGAAATGTTTCACTGAATTTGAAGATACCTGCAAAGAAGGAGACTATCTTTAAAGTGAACATGGTCTCTAAAGAAATGTGATTTCCACTGCTAATTGCTTTCTCTACGGATGCATGGGAGAATAGTGATGTTTGTTGACAGGAGGGTTTTACATTGAGGTGGGCGTTAGAGCCGGTTTGACTGTGCTCCATAATCATGGATGATTGTGCGTTTACCCAGCTAGCCACCTGACGTTGGGCCGATGTCGGAATTTGGTTGCCGGATGTCGGCATATCGCCGTTGGCTCGAGGTTAAAATGTCCGCCAGCCCAACATCGTCACGACGTCATTTTTGTGATATATTGGCATAACGTCATTTTCCGACAATGGCCCAACATCATCTCATGACAATAGTGCTGTTTGTTGACAGGAGGGTTTTACATTGAGGTGGGCGTTAGAACCGGTTTGACTGTGCTCCATAATCATGGATGATTGTGCGTTTAGTGGAAAGTTAGAAAGGTGTGTGCAATTAACCCCTTGACTACGGGAACCGGGTGGGTTGTAGGGGTTGTATATACAAAGTCCATGGGGATTTCAAAACTCGAAGTGTACGGGTAAGGATGGGTGGTTTGGTAATTTACAAGAACATCGATTATTTCATGAATATCGGAATAAATTTTGATTTGATTTAATTCAACGATAAAGCGTCATAATCAAGGCCTTTTATATATAATATCGATTTAAGAAAAGAAATACAAATTAATGTGTCTATGTAGGCCTTCATCCGTTCATACAAGAAAAATATTTGCTTAAAGGTACAATTAAAGTCATACATGTAAAGTGTCCAAATCCACGAAAATTACTTGGAGCTTCCTCGTTTCTCTTCTACCGTGTTGTTTAGCTTATGGTAAGAGAAGAATAAAATAGGGTTTGATTTTTTCAAATGTCCCTTTAGTATGAAGATAATTATCATTGAAAATCATTATTTCTAAAGCGTTAATCAACGCAATTGAAAAAAGTACATTTGTCTTAGCTGAGAACGTCCGCATGCAGCACCCGTGAGAACATTCCGGAGATTGAACTTTGAGCCGAGCGAGTTCAAATTCCATGAATTATGTACTACGTGTGTAAAAATACACGGGTGCGAATATCTCAAACGGATCATTCATTACTGCTACAAAAGTATGGCAGACCATCAGTATTCGGTGATAAAATATGAACTCAATATTCGTTTTTTTTCACTAGGTAAACAGTGTTCGTTTTCTTTCAAACTTTCACAAATCTTTCAATTGTATTTTACAATGATATTGATATAGGATTGAAGTCTCAAATGTCATTTTGTGCAATATCTGACACTTTACATGCATCACTTTAAGTATTGGTACTTCCCGAAATGCCCCTTGACACTAAACTGGTTGATTTTGATTCCATTTGAAGTTCCTTGAATACAACATGTGAAATAATAATAATAAGCAAAAAGAAATGTTCTTAAAACACCATTGCATTGTTTTTATTAAAATATGCTTTAAAAGGAGGGCAAAAGGTCCCATGAACACAAAATGAAAACAGGATTTTTAATAACAAGAAGCAAAAAGAAAGGCTCTTTAAAACCACACCCTTACATTTTCCTGATTAATACAAGGAGGGCATTTATAAAGAACCCCCAAAATGACAGCCGAGTGCGCCACCTTCCGTGCTTTGAAGGGCATGCCGCGGACGTCCACGGAGTGCCGTTCAAAGCCCGGAGAGTGCCAGAGCGACAGCAGCGATGCGCCGCCGTCGAAGCAAGAACTCCCTGCAGCGTCCCCAACTGCCAACTACGCTATGCAGCAGTATGGTATATAAACCTTCAACACAACCGCCAAGTAAAGTTGGTGGTTAATGAAACAGAATTGGTAAACAAACATGTTATTTGTCGTGAAGAATCCATTTGATTTGTTGGGTAATTGTTACTATAATAATTGTAATTCAATTTGGGCTTAACTCATATTTGTTCCTTAAAATGTAAGTATCAAAATTTGACTTAATAGCAGAAAAATTGTTGAAACTTGTTGACTTCACATCGCCTGTCAAATTTACTCATGTACTTGTCATGAATATTCATCAAAGAAAGGAAATCGTCATGTTCTATATTGATAATGGTTGGGAAATCCCAGGCAGTGTGTCCCTCAAATCAGAATAACGAGTACAAACAGTTGACAAACCTCTTCCGCTTTATTATAAGCACGCCCTCTATCAATGATATGCTGTATAGTGGGTTTCGTTCATATTCATACTTTCTCAATGTCCAGAATAGGTTTCCCTGTCCATTTTAACACTTGTGTCATTCAATTATATCAATAATTCAATTTCGTCCCGGGAAGCAGAGAATATGACAATGCCAACTTCCATTTCTTCTATTGTCTAAAGTGTTACAATAGATGGGAAAACCAATACTAGCAACACTGTCAACTGAAATCCACAAAACTGACAAATAGGTTTTTAAATAGTTGTTCATTTAAAGTGATCCAGGTAAAGTGTCTAACTCCACGAAAAAATACTTGGAGCTTCCTCGTTTCTCTTCTGCCGTGTTGTTTAGCTTATGGTAAGAGAAGAATAAAATAGGGTTAGATTTTTTCAAATGTCCCTTTAGTATGAAGATAATTATCATTGAAAATCATTATTTGAAAAGCGTTGCCAACGCTTTTCAAAAAAAGTACAATTGTCCTAGCTGAATACGTCCGGCCAGCGAGCGTGGGAAACATTCCGGACCCTATTGAACTTTGAGCCGAGTGAGCGCAAATTCCATGAATTCTACACCGTCTGTAAACATACACGGGTGCGGATATCGTCAACGGATGATTATTACTGCTACAAATCTACGATAGGCCATCAGTACTCGGTGATAAAATATGAACACAATATTCGCTTTTTTCACTAGGTAAACAGTGTTCGTTTTCTTTCAAACTTTCACAAATCTTTCAATTGTATTTTACAATGATATTGATATAGGATTGAAGTCTCAAATGTCATTTTGTGCAATATCTGACACTTTACTTGGATCACTTTAATCATTATTTTTTTTAAACATCACATGCACAATTTTGTATACAAAATTGTTAAAACTAATAAGTTCTTTTAGAGCACTCTCTTGAGTTGTAATTGCTCTTTTTGAATGATAACGGTGTTTATACTGTTAAAGGCAATGGTGAGTGTTGGTAATTTCCAAAGTGCCCCCCCCCCCCCCCCCCCCCCGACATAAATTGTAACGGATTTGGCTGATTTCAATTCCATATGAAAGATCATCGAAAAAAACATGGGAAATAATAATAATTCCCATTCAAATGCTCTAATTGTTGTGGAATTGGCTTTCTAAAAGTGGTTGACGCCCGGGTATCACTTTTCAGAGAACGCTAGTGCGAGGCACTAGCGTTCTAGGTCTTCATAATAAAGAACTGAAACCAAATATTTGTGTGCACGCTAATTGTGCTTAAAACTATACATATGATACGGTACTTACCAGCAATTCACTCTCCGATATGTGATCCAACTATCGGGTGGATTAAGATTATGATTTTCCCCTCCATTCCGCACACAATCAGTGATATATGCGCCTCATGGACTTCTCTCCGTGTGTTAGCGCGACTCTGAACGAAAGGCGAACGAATGGGGCTTGCGAGTTGCGATACATACTACACGTACTATTACCGCGCACTGCACTACAGTCCCGTATTATATAGGACCTAGAACGCTAGTGCTTCGCGCTTGCTAACTCTAGAGTTAATTTGACACTTCGAGTTGTAACGGCTCTTTTTGAATGATAACAGGGGTTTTACTTTTTTACAACACCCTTACATTTTCCTGATTAATGTAGGCTTCATGAGGATGTAGAAGGGCAAATGGTCCCATTAAAAAAAAAAAAGGAATTTGAATAATAATAATAATAAACCAAAAATGGCCCTAAAGAGAACCGACGAAACAGACAGCCGAGTGCACCGGCTTCCGTGCAGGCACTCGCGGATGATCCCCGCGGGCTCCACACTCCACACAGCGTCCCCGACTGCCAACTACTCTAACTAGCAGTACGGTATATAAACCCTCAACACAACCGCCAAGTAAAGTTGATGGTTAATAAAAACAAAATTGATAAACGATTTTGTAAGTTATCGTGAAGAATCCATTCAATTTGTTGGGAAATTGGAACTATAATAATTGTAATTTAATTAGGGCTTAGATCAGATTTGTTACTCAAAAAGAAAGTATTTAAACTTGAAAAAATAGCAGATCAGTTTAGAAAATTGTTGAATTTACAGCGCCTGTCAAATTTTCTCATGAACTTGTCATGAATATTCATCAAACAGAAGATATCATCATGCTTTCTATTTATAACGGTTGGGAATTCCCAAGCAGTGTGTTCTACACTATGCCCTTAATTAATAGAATGTTTACTAGTCCAGGAGCCAATGTTCAGAAGAGGCCTAGATAAGGAGTTCGTGCAACATCCACCACAGATTTAGTTTGTCACTTTAGGGTGTCTGGGGGTGTCTCTGGAACAATTCAAGCCCTGGTGTACAGTTGATTTCTGGTAGCATCAATTAATAAATCAAATGTATGCAAACACGCAAATACACACACACACGCGCACGCACACACGCACACACACACACACACACACACACACACACACACACACACACACACACACACACACACACACACACACGCACACACACACACACACACACACACACACACACACACACACACACACACACACACACACGCACGCACGCACACACACACACACACACACACACACACACACACACACACACACACACACACACGCACACACGCACACACACACACACACACACACACACACACACACACGCACGCACACTTATTCGCAAAGCAATGCCCGGCATCTGCATGAAAGCAGATGGCAAGGATTTATGTCTATAGATAAAAGGCAAAATAGTTAGTTTGCAGATATACTAAGTTTCGATGTACGTGTTATTCATGAAAGTTTTTAGATTTCAATTTTTGCCTTTAATAATAGCGATTTAAGAAAAGAAAGACAAATTAATGTGGTTGTGTATTATAGCCTTCAGGTACAATTAAAGGGGACCACCAGGTAAAGAACAACACAATTATGATATGTTTTGGTACCGTTTTGTGATTTCAAATAGATACCCAACATTTTTCAAAGGGTTGTGTAATTCATAAACAAACCACTACTATTTCCTGGTTCGTACGGGCCAAACATTTGCGAGTGAGTCACTGCGATTCACGCGTACGTTTGTAGACAATAGAATCCCGGGCGATTCGTTCGCTCTGCACACATTAGTCTTCGCAATTCAGACCGCATGAACGCATGCTTTAGAATGGTGAGGCGTTTTCCAGTTATATATTTTTGTTCTGGAAACATATTTGTGTGAACTTGTTGATGGAATGGAATACCAAAGATGTTATCTTTCTTTAATAAGAATAACATTTTTGGGTGGTGGTACCCTTTAATTATTGGTACTTCCCGAAATGACCCTTGATACTAAATTGGTTGGTTTTGATTCCATTGGAAGTTCATTGAATACAACATGTGAAATGAGAATCATTCTCTTTCGAATGCTCTCATAGTTGTAAAATTGGATTTCAAAAAATGTTTTGTATAAGTTTACCCTGCCGGAGGACATCTTGACTTTTTAGAAAATGACAAAAAATGCTTATAGACTTCTTTGAAACAAATTGAAATAGGTTTTTACATAGTTGTTAATGATGTCTCTATTTAATCATTATTTTTAAAAAAAAACGATCACCTGCACAATTTTGTATGAAAAATGGTTAAAACTAATTCGTTTTAAGAGAGCGCCCTCTTGAGTTGTAATGGCTCTTTTTTAATGATCACAGTGTTTTTACTTAGTCGTTTGTAATTGTGTATAGCTTTCGAGCATGGTGGAATTATATCTATTAGTTTGTAGCGAAATGGTGCAGGTTTGGGTTACTAAAATTAAGTTTGACCAAAACTCAACTATATCTTTAAAACAAGAACAATTTTTACCATTTTGTATTTGTTTATATAACCAAAAAGGTAATTACAAATAGGAATAACCCCAAATTGTACATTTATTAATCGACAACAACCTTACATTTTCCTGATTCATGTAGGCTTTAAAAGGAGGGCAAAGGGTCCCATATAAAAACAAAGAAATAGAAATTTGAATAATAATGATAAACAAAAAGACAGACTCTTAAACCAAGATTACTGTCTTATATGAAGAAAATACCATTCAATAGCAAGTCTGAGAAGATTGTAATTGGAAAATACCTTTTAGTGTGATTATATTTATTTTCTATTAGGCATATAGCTTATAATATGTATATATAAATGTTTTTTTGTTTTTTTTTGCATCATAAATACATGTTTATTATAAAGCGGTCTGTAAGATTACTTTTTCTTAATTTATGATTACAACCCATTAATTTGATAAGACAGAATGTGCTATAATTACTCAATATTCATATATATGTACACTCTTTTATATTACTTTTCTCTGTGTAATTTTAATTATGATATTTTCCACGATATACTTTATTCAATGTTTGTGTAACCCTTTCTCTCTGTAATAATTCCTGAATGATTTTAAAATCGGCTACTTTTATAAACAACTAAAATAAGTGAATGCGGCTTTCTAAAAAAAAAAAAAAAAAAATGTAATAATATAGTTGCAATACCGCCATTTGAACTTTTATTTGCACATTAGGCACATTGCTTATAATATGTCAATATAATTGTTTTAAACTTAACTGAATACATAGTTTATATGTTGTACTAATCACACACCCTTTGATACAAGTAAATGCATTTATTTATTTATTTACTTGAGATATATTACTGTATGACTGTATATAAATATATTATAGTTGTAATAATGGATGCATCATAAATACATGTTTATTATAAAGAGGTCTATAACATTACTTGCTCTTAATCTATGATTACATCTCATTAATTTGATAAGACATAACGTGCTATACTTACTTAATATTCATATACACGTATATTCTTTTGTATTATTTTCCTCTGCACAATTTCGATAATGACAATTTTCCTTGTTGGTATAGTATGTATTTTACTTTAAATTTGTATTATTTTAGTATAATGTTGTTTGATGCATATTATGTATTTTTACATTGTAAATGCTACACAATTTAGCCGTATGGCTACGAGTTTGCATAAATTAAATAAACCTTTCAATAAATAAACCTTTCAATATACAGTGTGGCCCCAAAAACGGAACGGGGCACTTCGCAAAATATAGTAACAAATGTATTATGTCCATCGGGTAGGGTGTCTTTTCAAATGAACAACGATACCAAGAACTGTCAATTTGGTCGTGTAGTTTTTGTTTTAGGGCGCTGTGAGTGACACCATGTCAGGTTCTCTTTTTTGTGAATTTGTATCGAGCCAGTGCTTGATAAATCGCACGTACCGCCTTTCATAGGGTTGAGCATCGCGCGCCATTGTTAGTGTGCACTCAGCCGTTTGTTGAGAGAATGGGCATGGTCGCTCAAAGGTATTACGGGCAGAGAGTGCGATTTAACTGGCATTGACTAGGTATAAATTGACAGAAATTGGCACCTGACATGGTCTCACTCACATCGTCCTAAAACAAAAACTACACGACCAAAATTACTGTTCTTGGTATCTGACATAAACATTTTGGTACTATATTTTGGGAAGTGCCCCGTTCCGTTTTTGTTGGGCCACCCTGTATAGAAACGTGGTTTATGAAATGTTTTACTGAATTTGAAGATGCCTGCAAAGAAGGAGACTATCGTTAAACAGAACATGGTCTCTATATAATTGTGATTTCCACGTGTTAAATATTGCTTTATATACGGATGGGAGAATAGTAATGTTTGTGGACAGGAGGGTTTTATATAGAGGTGGACGCTATTAAGCCAGTTTGTATTTTTCTATAACCAAAAGGCTGACGTTACGCATGACATTTTAAGAGTAAGTTTAAATGTGGTCGATTAATACAGGTGCACTCGGCTGTCAATTGCGGTAGGCCTTAGAAGGAGGAAAAGGGTCCCATAAACAATTAAAAAAAATAAAATTAAAAACTTAGGAATTCGGATGATAATAATAAGCAAAAGGGCAGCAGTTTTCCCAATTAACAGCCGAGTGCACCGGTTTCCGTGCAGGGACACACGGCTGATCACCGCGGGCTCCACACTCCACACAGCGTCCCCGACTGCCAACTACTCTAACAAGCAGTACGGTATATAAACCCTCAACACAACCGCCAAGTAAAGTTAATGGTTAATACATTTTTAAAAGAATGGGCATAAAATCATGCTATTCATCGTAAAGAATCTATTTATTTTGTTGGGTAATTGTTACTATAATTGTAATACATTTTGGGCTTAACTCAGATTTGTTACTAAAAAAAACAAATATATTAAAATTTTACCTAGTAAAAGCAGAACAAGTTTGGAAACTTGTTGATTTTACAGCGCCTGACAAATTTACTCATGTACTTGTCATGAATATTCATCAAAGAAAGGAAATCATCATGTTCCATATTTATTATGGTTGGGAATTCCCAAGCAGTGTGTCCCTCAAATCAGAATAACGACTCGTACAAACAGCTGTTGACAAACCTCTTCCGCTGTATTATAAGCACGCCCTCTATCAATAAAATGCTGTATAGTAGTTTTCGCTCATATCATACTTTCTCAACGTCCAGAATAGGATTCCCTGTCTATTTTAAAGGGACCGTAAACTCGCAAATCATGGGGGATTGAAGCGTGGCCCGACTCGGATATAATAATAATAATATATAGCTTTTATAGAGCGCCATCTATCTAGTTGCCTATTCAGAGGCGCATTATTACCCTTGGTCATCAGGTACAGTTCAAACCCGCACAATTATCTTGTGCACCATCTCAACTCCCAGGGGAGCATACTAGCCCAAGCTGCCCAACGGGCGCTGAAGGCTAATTAACACCCGACCAAGTACCCATTTATACTCCTGGGTAGAGAGCAGCAATGTGGATAATATTCGGAATTCTCCGTACATCTTCGGTAAACGACAGCGCAAATGCGGTGATGCAGGCAACCCGTAAGCATGGCACTATATCCCTATGCAGCACGCATTCAACCGAACCAAAACTAACTCAACACCCCGCTAGCAAACCACCCCACCCTCGACTGCAGTTTTGTTAGCATGCAGATCCAAGATTGCCGTTATGTGTACGGCGACAATAGGGGCAAGCGAATTACTCAAATTAAAATAGGTTTTTAAATAGTTTTTAATGATGTCTCTTTTTAATCATTATTTTTTTAAAACGATCACATGCACAATTTGGTATAAAAAGAATAGTTAAAACCAATGAGTTTTTAGAAAGCGCCCTTTTGAAAAAAACAATTTACCATTTTATTTTGTATTTGTTTCAACCAAAATGGTAATTACAAATAGGAATAACCCCAAATTGCACAATTATTAATCGACAACACCCTTACATTTTCCCGATTAATGTAGGCTTCATAAGGATGTAGAAGGGCAAATGGTCCCATTAAAAAAAAAAAGAATTTGAATAATAATAATAATAATAAACAAAAAATGGCCCTAAAGAGAACCGCGCACAACTGACAGCCGAGTGCACCGGCTTCCGTGCAGGGACTCGCGGCTGATCCCCGCGGGCTCCACACTCCACACAGCGTCCCCAACTGCCAACTATTCTAACAAGCAGTACGGTATATAAACCCTCAGCACAACCGCCAAGTAAAGTTGATGGTTAATAAAAACAAAATTGGTAAACGATCTTGTTATTTATCGTGAAGAATCCATTTAATTTGTTGGGAAATTGGAACTATAATAATTGTAATTTAATTAGGGCTTAGATCAGATTTGTTACTCAAAAAGAAAGTATTTAAATTTCACAAAATAGCAGAAAGGTTTAGAAACTTGTTGAATTTACAGCGCCTGTCAAATTTGCTCATGAACTTGTCATGAATATTCATCAAACAGAAGACATCATCATGCTTTCTATTTATAACGGTTGGGAATTCCCAAGCAGTGTGTTATTATAGTATGCCCTCAATGATTGCAACCAGTTGACAAACCTCTTCCGCTTTGTCTAAGCACGCCCTCTATCAATACAATGCTATACAATGGGATCGTTTATATTAATATCAACCTTTCACAAATTCTCAACATCTCGTCTAACATTGTCAACTGAAATCCTCAAAACGTACAAGACTAGACTAAGAGCGATTCTCACATCTTGTTTTCGTATTACCAATAAAAGCAGGCAACAGGTTTCGGTTTTTTACAAATTTCTCTTTCGTTATGAAGATATTTCATGAATGAAGTGTTCGGATTTGAAAGTTTACGAGGGAGATGTAATGTACATCTGAGTACAAAGTTATAGTGTAGTGAGTTATTCAATATTCAATTCAATTCAATTCAATTCATGTATTTATTTCCATTTTCAATAATAAAAAACAATAGCAAAGATATATACAAAAATAATCATTTGCATTATACAGGGAAATGAAAATACGGAGAAGAAAAAAAGCCAAATGCCTTTGTAGAGGTATGGTTCCCCCGGGGGGGGGGGGGGGGGGGCACTCTCATACAAAAGTGCTATCCCCTCGTGTCCATCAACCTCTAAAACATGACCCTAATGTCGAAAACTTCTGCACCTGAAAGGGTACATTTTTGTGTGTGTTTTTTGTATAATGAGTGCTGAAAACCACCCCTTTTTAAGGAAAATGTCGACGACGCCGTATACAGTTGAAAATTATACCCTTTCGAGACTTGTTTGGACACGGGTGCGTAGCCAGTCACTCATGTTGGGAGTGACCCCCCCGGATGGTTTCCATTATAAAGAGATTTACTTATACAAAGAAAACTAATAAAGACACATACATGACCAACATGACAGGGGCAACGTGCATGGCAAGTAAAACAAATCGGAGAAATCATTACAAAATCATAAATATCACTTTGCATATGTCGCTCATTATTTCCATTTACTCTACCATATCACATCCAGTTGCCATGGAATTTTCACGCAACACTCAATGGACATATCGGATTCAATAAATAGTTATTGAATCATTTGGGCCCAAACACAGACGTTTAACTAAACATAAAAAATATTGTCTGGATTTATAAACAGAAAATGAAAGAAAATATTTCAGTGTCTGAAAATGTTACAATTATAATTTGTATGAATATTCGTGACCAAAGAAATTAAATCATCCGTGCCCGCCCGTAGCCAGGAGAGGGGGGGGGGGGGGGGGGGGGGGGTTGGTGCGTAGGCTACAATGGGCGTCGATCTTGGGGGATAGGGGATATATCCCCTACAGTGGCATTACAAGTTCAAGTTCAAGTTTCAAGTTTCAAGTTTATTGTATTTATCTTTCTTATATAACACACATTACAAATATGACATGAACATAACAAAATTGACAGAATATGGCGTTACAATAGAAAGATGAGGTGACCTAGGTTGAAAGCAAAGCTTGTGGAATTAAGGTCCCTCGTGAGTTGCTTATGAGTATGTCAAGATAGACAAACTCGTCAAATAGAAATACTGAATACATTAAAATGCTTACAAAAAATAAAGCTAACTAATGAACTGAGAAGAAAAAAAATATAAACATAATTATGTGTGATAAAAACTACTGACTACTAAATAATGGCTATTTACAGGAAAAGCAGGAAAATACCACGAGTAACAGGACAAAAGACACGATAGAGCGAGAAAGAGGGGCACATAGACTAGACTGAAAACACACACAAAACAAAACAAGACAGGAGATTCTTTGAGAAACAGGAGTAGAATTAGTAGTATGCATACCTATATAGCAAATAATTTTCTCACATTGTACCTAATAAGGATCAAAACTATCGATCTATAAACTATCGATCTAGGCAATATCGACTCAAAAAAAGTAACTTCAACTTGCGCTTAAAAACATAAATACTGACTGATTGTGCTATTCTTGGTTCAAGGGAATTCCAAAACTTAGGTCCAGTGGACCCCAATGTCGTCAGGGCGAATTGCGTTCTAACAAGAGGTGAATGATATGCTTGCGCGTGTCGTGTAGAATAATTATGAACTTGGTTATTTTTCTTAAATATCCTGGCTAAGGCTACTGGCAGTAGACCTGCATTCAATTCATACATAAGAGCTCCTAATTGTAAATAATAAATATCTTCAACTTTCAAAACACTACTATTATTAAAAAGGACATCAGTATGTGCTAGATAGTGAGTATTACAAACAATTCTTATTACTCTTTTCTGCACTAATAGTAATTTTTCCACTTGGGATTTTAACGAGCTACCCCAAGCTAGTACACCATAGTTTAGATATGGCAAAATTAAAGTTGTATACAACATACGTAAAATACTTTGAGGAAACACAGATTTCAATTCATAAATTACACCAGTATTTCTTGACAACAATCTACAAAGTTGACCAATATGGTACTTCCAATTTAAATCTTCATCGATATACAAGCCAAGAAATTTAAAAGTATGTACCCTTTCAATTTCAACATCATTGAACATTACATTTCAAGGAATTACTAAAAAGCATATAGTTAGTTTTTTTAGATTTAAAGACAACTTATTTGCATGAATCCACAAAGTCACATTAGTCAACTCAGAGTTTACAGTCTGCAAAAGAGTTAGAGGGTTTTTGTGAGAGAAAAATACACTCGAGTCATCTGCAAATAAAATGAATGATAACATCTTTGAGGAAAGCTGAAAGTCGTTTATATACACAATAAACAAAAGCGGGCCTAGAAGGGATCCCTGTGGTACCCCACAGGTGACGCCCCGAATACTTGAATCAATTCCATTCAAAGAAACAAACTGTTTCCTATCTATTAAGTAGCTCCTAAACCCAATCTAATGCTCTTCCCCTTACACCGTATACGGCCCAGTTTATTTAATAAAATATCATGATTAACAGTATCAAAAGCTTTAGAGTAGTCTAAAAAGACACCAACAGTATCCATGCGATTATCTAAGGCACTGGATATCTTATCCACTAAATGTAAAATTGCATGAGTTGTTGTGTGATTTTCACGAAAACCAAACTGAAAATTAGACAAAATATTAGCATTCATTAAAAATGTTATTGTCCGGGTATACATTAACTTTTCAAGAATTTTAGAAAATGAAGTTAACAAAGAAGTAGGACGATAATAATTTGGTTACAGTCCGTTATTCCGAAGGTTCGTTATTCCGAAGGTTCAGTTATTCCGAAGGTTCGTTATTCCGAAGGTTCGTTATTCCGAAGGTTCGTTATTCCGAAGGTTCGTTATTCCGAAGGTTCGTTATTCCGAAGGTTCGTTGATCCGAAAATAAAATCGGGTTCGTTATTCCGAAGGTTCGTTATTCCGAAGGTTCGTTATTCCGAAGGTTCGTTGATCCGAAAATAAAATCGGGTTCGTTATTCCGAAAATTAAATCGGGCTTGTTATAATACTATAGTTTGTGTTTTGTTTATTTAATTTACAGCCTGCATTAAGCATACCCCTCCCCCTTTCCCTCCCTTGGCCAGACCAATCAAACATGTAAGTTTATTTTATCTCTTTATATGAAATTATAGCATTATAACAAACCCAAATTCATTTTCGGATTAACGAACCCGATTTCATTTTAGGAATAGCGAACCTTCGGAATAACGAACCTTCGGAATAACGGACCTTCGGAATAACGAACCTTCGGAATAACGAACCCGATTTCATTTTAGGAATAGCGAACCTTCGGAATAACGAACCTTCGGAATAACGAACCTTCGGAATAATGCAACAAATGTTCGGATTAACGAACCCTATTTCATTTTCGGATTAACGAACACTCAGGTATAGGAAATTTGCGTGTTCGGAATAACGAACCTTCGGAATAACGAACCTTCGGAATAACGAACCTTCGGAATAACGAACCGCACCCAATTATTTAACATAAGGGCATCACCCTTTTTTAAAATTGGCACAACCTTTGCAATTTTCATTCTCATGGGTACAATACCAGTGGTTATTGATAAATTAAATATATGTATGAGAGGTTGTACAATACCAACAATTACATTTTTTACCAACTCATTTGTTACATGGTCACAACCTGGACTTTTCTTATTCTTCAAGGAATGTACAATATCAAGCAATTCTTCAACAGTTACTGGCATTACAAATAAACTATTATGATTAGGGTTTCCTAAAAAAAGATTGAAATGTTTTTTGAGACTCAGGAATAACACGTGACAAATTATGGCCAATATTACAAAAATATTCATTGAATTTGTCTACAATAACATCCGGATCATCAATTACATTCCATCAATTTTTTTTACACAGATTGCATTTCATTGATAAACAAAGTCACATTACCTTGTGGCGGTCTATAAACGACCCCAATTATAACATTCCGCCTGCCAGGAATAAGCAGTTCTACAAAAACACTTTCCATTAAATCATTCATTACATTAACTTCATTTAACGCGACTCCTCCACCCCTTCTATCTTGTCGATTATTCACAATACAATTTTTCCCCGGAAGAGAAAACACATTTCCTTCACTTTCATTCGATAACCAAGTTTCAGATATTCCTATAATCATAGAACTATAATATAATCATAACTATAATATAATCATAGAACTATTATATTCCTATAATCATAGAGGCAAAATGGCAGATGAAATTTAACATTGACAAGTGCCATGTGATGCACATTACTCACAAACGGAGAGTTAAAGTAACACAATACACCATGAATGGAACACCCCTTCACTCAATAGCGAAACACTCGTACCTTGGGGTAGAGCTTAACTCCAAACTGAACTGGGCAGACCATATAAACACAACTGCATCCAAGGCAAATAAGGTACTGGGCCTGATTCGGAGAAACCTCTATAGTTGCTCGCGCAAAGTGAAAGAGACAGCTTACAAGACGTTGGTCCGACCAAAGCTAGAATACGCTGCATCAGTATGGGACCCATACAAAGAGGAACACAAAAGCAGACTTGAAGCTGTTCAACGAAGAGCTGCCAGATTCGTATACAAGGACTGGAGAAGAACCAGTAGCGTCTCCAATATGCTATCAACATTGGGTTGGAAACCCCTGGAAGATCGCCGGGCTACCTCCAGACTCAATCTATTATACAAATCAATACAGCACACTGCTGAAATTGACTCAGACAAATACCGGCAAGACTCATCAGGGGGAATCCAAACAAGAAAGTCATCTGCTCTTTCGTTCAAACGACTCACAACCAAGAAGGACTGCTATAAATATTCATTTATACCAAGAACTCTGGCGGAGTGGAATCTCTTACCAAATAACGCACGACAAGCCACATCGTTGCATTCATTTCAAGGACATTTGAGTAAGATGAATATGCTAGATTTCACTAGGAGGGCCCACCACGGGCTCCCCAATTAGGCGCGCACACCTAAACCCACCAAGTGCCTGCAACTGTATATCCGCATCATGCGGAGTTTGTTTGCAGTACCAAGAAGAAGAAGAAGAAGAAGAACTATAGCACATGTTCTGCAAAAATAAATTTAATTTATCAAAGTTTGCTTGCATAATACGAACATTAAAATGAAGCAGAGAGAGATCGTTATCACCAGAAATAACCATCTTCTGAGAGAATTTGGTTTCTGTACAGTAGTTACAGTGACTTATGACTGCACCATTGCCTTCACCAAGGTCATACTCTAATGAGTCTGCGCTAGATTCAAGATAGTTATACATATCATCATCGTTTGTACCCATAATTTACAGATTCATACCTGCATGGAGTGCAATATAATTGAAAATGAATGACATAGAAAGGCAGCCTACTACGTGCAAAAGAAAAGAACATACCCCCCCCCCCCCCCTAATATTTGGGGTTCAGAGGTATAAATTAAAAATAACATTACAAATAATGAAGGGACATTACCCCTCTTATGCTTTATGTGAAAGATTATAGACTATAGTCTTTAAACCACATCTTGAGAGCGCACACAATGCCCGTTGTTGACATTTGGTTAAAAACTGTTTTTGTCCCATACCTCCAACCTCAGCCCCCACCACCACCCACCCACCCACCCAGCCCCTCCATGTAATAAACAACTGGGCGCTACTTCACTCCCGCTTGCCGGAGATGGTCGAAATGACGTTAACGATCACCACCCCCCCCCCCCCCCCCCCCACAAACAAATTATAATAAATAAAACTAATAATAATAATAATAATGAATAAAAAATAAAAAATAAAAATATGAATGTTCCACTTTGTATCAGTCTCGGGTCCACTTTGTATTGGTCTCGGCAATTTAAACCAGTGGTCCCGGGCAACAATCGGTCTTGTTGACCTCCCCCCCCCCCCCCCCCCCCCCCCCCCCCTAGCTTACTCAACCAAACCAGTGGTCTTGATCTGGACTTCAAAAACAGTGTTGACGACGCGCAGCTTTCACCGAATATATGAGAGCTTTGATTAATGTTTGTCCAAATATGATATCAGTCAGTTGCTGCTAATCAATCTAAAAATCGATCAACCCTACAAACATCAATCAATCAACCAAGCACGCAAGCTGCATTCAATCTATCAATCAATCAATCGATCATTCATTCAGTTGGTCAGTCAATCAATCAATACGTTGAATCAATCAAATCAAATCGAATTAATTTAATAAACTGATTAATCAATCAAAGGATCAAGCAAGCTACAAAAATCGATAAAACAATGCGCTCTGAAATTAGAAGTTGAGCGCCATCTACGAGCTAGATATGCATGGATTTGGATCGATCGTGATCGATCGCGCCGCGCTCGAGCTCGCGATCGCGAACGATATAATAATTTTTAAAAAGTGATCGATTATAGTAGGTGAAGGAAGCATGATCAGCTGTTTTGAAATTAATGTAAACAAATGATAACTAGTCTTTTAATTGATACTTGAAACTTCCTGATCCAGGGAAAACGAGCCCATTGCCTGGTTGAGAACACTGGTGAGTAATTTATGCTGTACATGGCGAATAATTCTGACCAAACTAAATAATTTCGACAGATATGCTGCGTGCAGCTGCTGTGCTTGCGCAAGTGTTTTGGGAGGTTGACCATCGGGTGACTCGGGCGTGGCGTGCGGGTCCACTGCCCCTCCTGATGTGAGTCGATCGTGCTCAGCCTCAGTCACATGCCTCCACTGTTTGCAGATTGGTACTTGAACCCCTAATTCACAGTTTTATTGATTAATTGATTGATTGATTGATTGATTGATTGATTGATTGATTGGTTGGTTGGTGTGACTGTGATTGGAGCCGGAGGGTCATTGGTTGGTTGTTCAGATGGTCGGTCGGTTGATTGATTGATTCATGATTGATTGATTGGATAGGTTGGATTGGATGGTTGGTTGGTGTGATTCACTGATTGGTTGGTTGTTTGGTTGGTCGGTCGATTCATTGATCGATTGATTGATTGATTTCTGAATCAGTTGATTGAACAATTACTTGATTGATTGATTGAATTACTGATTGAAGTTAAGGTAGACATAGAAGTGGGCTGAAAAGAAATTCAATTATTAACTAAATGTAACTAGATAGTTCTAGTTCTACACCGATGACAATGTGCTGTTTTACAACTTCCACATCTACTGTAGATATGCATACTAAATATTTAAAACTATAACTAACTTCAGGAAAGTTTTTCTCAAAAATTGATATTTGAGACTATGTATGTCTATGACGAGTATGAGCTCATTAGTTAGTAAACTAATATAATAATATAGAATTATAGGCCTACAGAAGAATTGTTAAAAGTTTCATAGAAACGGAAAATTGTTTACCCAGACTAGAAAGGGTGAACATTGATGTCAGATTTGATCACTTAATATTGCCCATTGAACGAATATTTGTAGCAGTCCTTTTTGGTTGCGAGACGTTTGAAGGAAAGAGCCGATGACTTTCTTGTTTGGATTCTCCCTGAGGATGAGTCTGTCTGGTATTTGTCCGAGTCAATTTCAGCAGTGTGCTGTATTGATTTATACAAGAGGTTGAGTCTCGAGGTAGCCCGTCGATCTTCCAGGGGTATCCATCCCAGTGTTGATATCATATCATAGTTCTCCTCCAGTCCTTGCATACAAATCTGGCAGCTCTTCGTTGAACAGCTTCAACTTCAAGTCTATTTTTGTGTTCCTCTTTGTATGGGTCCCATCACTGGCGTAAATCTGTTCGGAAAACACAATGCATTGGAGGGGCGAGCATTGTTTGTGAACAATTGCTCGCCCCCCCCCCCCCCCCCCCCCCCAATGCATTGTGCTTTCCAAACAAATTTACGCCCATGGGTCCCATACTGATGCAGCGTATTCTAGCTTTGGTCGGACCAACGTCTTGTAAGCTGTCTCTTTCACTTTGCGCGAGCAACTGTAGAGGTTTTGTCCGAAGCAGGCCCAGTACCTTATTTGCCTTAGATGCAGTTGTGTTTATGTGGTCTTCTATAAGTTCTATTAGTTATTAAGCCAAACAACAAGGTACATGAGAATGTAAAAGGCTCCAAGTGATTTTAGTCGAGTTTGTATTTAATAGCCTTCTAGAGATTTGGCGGAACCAATCAATTTTTGCAAGTGATAAGTTGACAGATAATTTAGACACAATGCAAATAGACTGTTTGACTTGACTGAAGAACTTTAGAACTAGGAAGCATGTTTCTTGTTTTTGTTTTTATTTACACTTTTTCGGCCACTGGAAATTGTATTTGTCCACTAGAAACTCTTGTAATGGCCACCAAAGAATTAGGATCAACAACACACCAAGTCTGTGGTGGGAGTTTTTTTTTTCATGAAACTTGTTGAATTGTAACTTGTAAGTATCCACTTGATGCATATTGGTTTGCTGGCACGGCAGTAATTGGACAGGTTTTATGAAACGGGGATGTGTCAATTAAGCCATCTGAAAGAAAAGCGTAAGGAAGAGCCCAGATTTTATATTCATTTAGTTTCTGCATTAATTTTCTCTTGTTTTTTTGCAGCAGACTTCAGTCAAGACTTCAGTCAACCAGCATAAGGAATGCTCATGGTGGCTTTTGATATCGTACATGTAGCATGGTGGACTCTGAATTCTGGACACAAATAGACTGTTTGACTGAAGAGCTTCTCAATGAGGAAAGGATTAGAAAACTGAGGCGAGATTACTGCTCCCAAGTGAGTGAAACACAGAGCCATGTGAGAACACAGGACATTGAGAGGTAAGTTTGCTGTTATTCTAGCGGTTGAGAAAGAAAAGAGCACTAAGTCACCTTTTGTGCTTCAGGAGAAAGTCATGTTCATGTTTGGTAGTCTTGCAGGAAGGGAATTTATTTAGCACTCTTAATTTTGATAAATATTCCCCAAATTAATGAGTTAATATGATCTGAAAATGTTGCATCAGATAGAAATAGCTCTCTGACCCACAAAATGCATGTAGAGCTCCATATAGCCAACATTTACTAAAGGTCCCTCTCACTTTCACCCAACCATTTACATTACTCAGGTTGCTATTATTTTTATTTTCAGAATTTGAAACAGGACTTGGTTTTTTATGCCTCCGCAACGAAGTAGCCGGAGGCATTATGTTTTCGGGTTGTCCGTCCGTCCGTACGTACGTACGTCCGTACGTACGTACGTCCCGTTCTCGTGATCGCGTTATCTCAAGAACCGATTGACGGATTTTCACCAAACTTGGGTCATGTATGTATCTTGGGGGGCCAATGATCTGATTAGATTTTGGGGTCATGAGGTCAAAGGTCAAAGGTCACAGAGCTCATTATATATGCAAAAATAGCTCGTGATCGCATTATCTCAAGAACGGATTGACGGATTCTGACCAAACTTGGTACATGTATGTATCTTGGAAGGCCAATGATCTGATTAGATTTTGGGGTCATGAGGTCAAAGGTCAAAGGTCACAGAGCTCATTATATATGCAAAAATAGCTTGTGATCGTGTTATCTCAAGAAGGGATTGACAGATTCTGACCAAACTTGGTACATGTATGTATCTTGGGGGGCCGATGATCTGATTATATTTTGGGGTTATGAGGTCAAAGGTCAAAGGTCACAGAGCTCATTATATATGCAAAAATAGCTTGTGATCGTGTTATCTCAAGAACGGATTGACTGATTCTGACCAAACTTGGTACATGTATGTATCTTGGGGGGCCAATGAACTGCTTAGATTTTGGGGGTCATGAGGTCAAAGGTCAAAGGTCACAGGGCTCATTATATGTAAAAGTAGCTTGAGATTGGAAATCTCAAGAACTGAATATCAGATATCAATCCAACTTGATACCTGAATGTATAATAGGGAACAATTGTAGTCATTAGATTTTGGGGTCATGAGGGCAAAGGTCAAGGTCACTTATAGCTCATAATTGTGATACGTCAAGATCTAAAAGACGAGAGTACCATCAAAATTGAGTTGACAGAATTAATTCTGTGTACATGTTGATTTGGGCTTGATATAAATAAATTGCGTAATGGCGGAGGCATCATTTTCGACTGCGCGCAGTCGAAGATCCATCTAGTTATTGAATATAATGTTGGTGTCATTAGTTGTATTTCTTTATTTATATCCTGCCATTACTTAGTTGATAAGATGTGGATGTATGTGATGTTATATACATGTCCACAGAGAGTTGTGTACATTTTCATGGCAAATGAATGTCATTTGACTGATTAATGAGCAAAATGCAAAGTGATATTTGGCTTAGAACTCGTTGCACTCATTTCATTGCAATGAATGTCATTGGACTGAGTATTGGGCTAAATTGCAAAGTATTATATCGCAAACTTATTGCACTGATATTGATTTAATGTAATTTGACCTAGTAATGAGTGCAAATGAGACTTGCACTTACTCATTGCACTGATTTCTCATTTGTTGTGATTCCAGGCATGAGGTGTTGCTGAGGATAGAAGCTGTAGTAGAGGATGTAGTAACCTGCATTGCCAGAGGTTGGGCCCCTCAGCTCAGCTATAGTAGGAGAAGCAACTGGGATTGTATCAGGTAATAATGTTAATCTGAAATGGTATGTCTTAAGACCGCAACCTAACATGCTAGTTTATTATTGTTGTATCTGTATATTAAATTTTCTGATTTATCAGGTAATAATTTTACATCAAAAGGAAATTAGTCATCCAATATATAATGTCTTCATAGTACTAGAGGATGTTGTAACTTCCACTGCCAGAGGTTGGGCCCCTCAGCTCAGCTATAGTAGGAGTCCGAGCAACTGGGACTGTATCAGGTAATAATGTTATACATCCTAAATAAAGCATCTCAAATATAATGTCTTCATAGTAGAATAGTATGTAGTAACCTTCATTACTAGACTGCTATAGTGAGAGAAGCAACTGGGACTGTATCAGGTAATGATGTAACATCATAAAGAAATTAGTAGTCAATCCTAAATATCATATCATGTTTTCATACCGCACACTTGACAGATGTTTGGTATAAGATCATTAAAATCAATAGAGTACTAATGTGTGGTGTCACAGCTATTCATACCATGGGTAATGATTCTAATCAATGTCAGGCAAGCCACAATTTGTTTACCCTAGCAGTTGCTAAGAAGACCCCAAACCAAACCATTTTAGGACCAGTCCTGATATATAGGTGAAAAGAACAATCAATAATAGTAAACATTGCAAATTCTAACCACATATAAATGCAAGTTGAAACCTCTCCATCTTCTCAGATATTATAAGAATTGTTAACTTATTGCTTGGTTATTTATTCATTTTTTCTCTGCTGCAGTTTCCAAGGAGAAGTCGGACTAGAAATTAAAAACAAATGAGGTTTACCACATAACAATCAAGTGAGAACTTATCTCCATCTTCTCAAATTATAGGAATTGACTAGTTGGTTAATTTTGTTTGTTCTCTGCTGCAGTTTCCAAGGAGAGGTCGGACTAGAAATGAAGAATGATGGGAAGATGACTGAAGTGCGCTTTGACGTTCCTACTTCCACTAACAAATTTGGTGAGTAATTCCATTCAGGATCATCATGGTTGTGATGCAACATCGTAGACCGCCATTTTGAACCAGGCTACTAATAAATTTGGTGAGTTCTCCAATTCCCTCCCATTAAAGTTGCACAAAAAGTTCCTGCTTTAGTTTACTCTTGCCTATAAAGAAACCTCAGAGTTTTGTAGTATTTTAGTAATTTCCATCATAAAGGTTTCAGTATGCTGCCATAAAATAAACAGAAGTTTATTGATTACCAGTACATTTAACTTTGAGAGGTCAGAGTAGCAATAAGTATATTATCAAGATGACTGACGTGCGCTTTGATGTTCCTACTTCCACTAACAAATTTGTTGAGTAATTTAATTCAGAATCATCATGGTTGTGATGCAAGATCGGAGAATGCCATTTTGAACCAGGCACACTGGTCATATGTATTTTACACCATGCACAAGGTGTTCCAAGATGGCACCACGAGTCTGAATTACAAATCTGAACTTATGGTTGAACTTTCCTGCTTATGAGAACATTTGGTAATTAATGCTGTACTCGTATATTGGAAATTTCCAAACATGTAACCATTCATAAGGTCTATTGATTACCAATATATTGAAATTTGCTGGTATTTGCTGGTGTATTAACCGCACCTTTTTTCACCAAAAAAAAAAAAAAAAGGGGGTGCGGTTAATACATGTCCGTATTAACCGCACTTTTTTTTTTTTTTTTTTTTTTTTAGGGGGTGCGGTTAATACACCGGAGCGGTTAATACACCGACAAATATGGAAGAATGATGTCATAATGTGTTTATAATTTCATACAAGGATTGTAGGATGGTGCTTAATCATGACTTTCTGAAACTCCTCCATTGCATCACCTTACACTGAAATCAAACTGATGTTTCAAAACAGCATAAACATTTAATAACGAACAATCTCTCTCCCCTCTGCTTTCTTATTTGTTGTAATGTATTCTTGTTGAAGTTATGATCCATTAGCTACACAAACAACGGATTAATTCTAAACTGACGCTTCAAAACGGCATTATAAGCTTTGAAACACAAATCAATAAGACTCCCTTCTACTCAGTTTGTTTTTCTTTCTTTTGTTATAAACTAATTGATACTGAAATATATATCCCTTAGCTTCTCAGACATCAGATTCAATTAGGTTTCAAAACAGCCTAAACTAATTAAGAAATAAACATGCCTAAATAAATAAATGATATGTCTCCCTTCTTTCTTGTTTTCTCTACCCAGTCTTGATGTTGAAGGTGCTAACCCTTTGCTACAGATTAGTTCAAACCAACACATACTCAACAAAGAGGTGAGATTTGGGTCTTCTAGATTTAAAAAAAAAAAGTACATTCAAACTTTGTTATGATCGGTTTCTAAATACATGACGTACGATGTATTTATTTGTAATAATCTTTCAGGGACCTACAGTATACTACAGCGATGTAGTCTTTTGGGACCCAGTCCACGGTAGATGACATTGTAGACAATCTGTGTTGTATGCTTCCATTCCTGTCCTCATATCAATTTCTAAGATGTCTTGAAAACTTCAGCTGCTACAGCACACTTGTAATAATTGGTTACTAAATACATGTATGATGATTATTTGTAACTACTTTTCAGGGACCTATACTACAGCGATGTGAAGTGCTGAAGTTTGCAACCTAGTCAAATGGCATTGTAGACAATCTGTGCTGTATACTTTCATTCCTGTCCTCATATCTATCTAGTTGTCTTGAAAACCGAGATGCTACAGCACGCCTGTAATAATTGTTTTCTAAATACATAATGTTTGATAAATTTATTTGTAATTATTTTTCAGAGACCTGTACTACAGTGATGTGCAGTGTTTTGGGACCCAGTCCACGGTAGATGACATCATAGACAACCTGTGTTGTATGCTTCCATTCCTGTCCTCATATCTATCTAGATGTCTTAAAAACTTCAGCTGCTACAGCATACAATAATTGGTTTCTAAATATATGTATGATGCCTATCTGTAATAATGTTTCAGGGACCTGTACTACAGTGATGTGCAGTGTTTTGGGACCCAGTCTACAGTGGATGGTGGCTTAGCGGTTAGAGTGCACGGGAGGTCCCGGGTTCGAACCCAGACCGGGTCATACCAAAGACTTTAAAAATGGTACCTTCTGCCTTCTAGCCAGACACTCGGCATTTATAGAATGGAGAAGGGAAAGTTAATCACACGAGTTACCAGAGGACTAGCCCCCTTCTGTAACTTTCGCTACATTTAGTAGACGTGTGGCCTAGGGCTATTGAAACGGAGATAGGCGCCGCCTTATGTGCCAACATTGGTACGGGAAAGACTTTAACTTTAACTACAGTGGATGACATCATAGACAACCTGTGTTGTATGCTTCTATTTCTGCCCTCATATCAATGTAGATGTCTTGAAAACTTCAGCTGCTACAGTACACTTGTAATAATCGGTTTCTAAATACATGACGTTTGGTTTATTTATTTGTAATTATTTTTTCAGAGACCTGTACTACAGTGATGTGCAATGTTTTGGGACCCAGTCCATGGTAGATGACATCATAGACAACCTGTGCTGTATGCTGCAGGTGCCTAGACATTGCCTCCATGTGGTAAGACAATGCTAAAAATTATCTTTTTTCTTCCTTGTGGCCCAGTAAACACAAGATTTTCAAATTCAGATAGATCCTGTGGTCCAAAACTTGAATCTGGTGGCTCCATACAAAAAACAAATGACTTACCATAATTGTACGTCCAACTAAGAATTTAGGTTCAACTTATAACCTTAATTTGTGAATCGCCCAAGAGCTACTAAAATTATTAATTTGTACAGTTTTAATTGCCTGATATGAAGATCATATTCATCACGATTTGTTAAAATAATTTGTTTCTGGTTTTAAGCCACCAGAAAGAAAACTTATACATGTCCAGCCTTGGTGTAAACAATTATCATGTCACGAAAGTTGTGGTTAGAACTGCAGACTGAAAGAATGGTGTACATTGTCTTGTCTCTGCAAATTACAGTAAATGATCACTATGTAAAAGTTATAAAAATACATGTGGCTCAATTATTATGTTGGTTGTTTTTGTAAAGAGTGATGTAAATGAATCTTTTCAATGCAAATTTAGCTAAATGATCACTCTAATAAGTTGTAATTATACATTTGGCTCAACTGTTCATGTTTTATTTGTACCACTAGTTGGCGACCTCCAAGGGATGTATGTTTGGAGATCTCAGGTTCACTGATGCAGATGGTAGTTTCATTGAATGCAGTTCTGCAAAAACAGTAAGTAACTTGATTACTGTTTCTTATAAATGCAATCTATTATTCATATCATTTTTATTATCATCATATGTATTTTTAATATTTATTTTGTTTTACTTCGTTCCAAAAAAGGATCTATATTTTTCAGAAATAATTCAGAGAGCATATGATAATAACATCATATGTCTCATTATTATTTTTTTTTTTCAAATGGATTTTGTGTTAACCGAGAAAAGAACTACATGTATGTTGTGATAACAAATTTACATTAATTTCCTTTTTTAGTACAATCGGTTAAACAATTACAGAGAAAAATAGTTTGAACCCTTGGAAACAGTTTCTTGTATATATTGATGTCTGAATTGTGATTTAGATTTAATGGTTACATATTATACGTGTTTAACCCCTATCTGTATTATCTGTACAAGCGAAGACGTAGCACTCAGATTTACCCGCCATTGGCAGGAAGTTGTGTGGTATTACAATATGATGATGATGATGATTATATCTGGTAAATTAAATATTGATAAAAAGTAAATATATATAAAACAAACATCAATTAAGCAAATCTTCAGAGTAAATAATATCTCTCCAGTATACTTGTACATTTTCCTAGCATTGTGTAATTTCTTGTTTAATTTGGTTCTACTTTATTTAATACAGGGAACACCAGTGCCCAACCACATTGGAGGAATATCAAGTATCCTTTTGTTTAAAATATGCAACATTGAGCAATAAAGAACCAAAATGTATGTATGATACTGTTTTTACACAAATTTGAAGCCTGATACATTACTGATAAGGTTATGAATGTTTATTTAAGCATATTGTAAAGTAAAACATGGTTTCCGCCCAACTGGTTGAGCACCCGTGTGCGTCGGCCAATAGGCCTTGTCCGTTGTTGCCCAATTAGGAGCGTACTCGCTCATGCGGGATAGCGCGTTGGAGCCTACCACAGGGTATAAAACACGCTTGCTTACAGTAGATTGTATCACCTGACGAAGTGTTGCAGCGGCATACGAAACGTTGTGATCTTTTAGATTTCTTGTTGACCATACATTGCGAGACAAACGAATATCACTAGCGATATTATTTTCGATAAAACATGGCTGATTGCAATCGAAAGGTCAAGCTAGGTCATAATGCTGAAGAATCCTGTAGATGACAACCAAATACTTTAGAGAAATATCTTTGCATTTTATTATAACTTTTACAGTGAAACGTTATAGTTGAAAGCAAATAGTTAGCAAATGTTTGTAGTAGTAGGTCGACATCTAATTTAGATAGTAAAACACATTTGACCCCTTGTTGTTATGAACCATGTGCTAACGGTGCTATTATATGAACTCTTTTCTAAAAGAGAGAATAGATTAATTCAGATTTCATTTTTTTTAAGTAGACTAGATAAAAACAAGCTTCTTAGTACTTCAGATAAATATCTTTGCATGTTATTAAAATGTATGCAATGGCCCATTACTAATATTTAAAAGAAAAGATTTTAGTAAATATTTGTTTTGCATATTTCAGACATTTTGGGAAATTAGTATGTCGACATCTACTTTAGATAGTAAAACATGAATATTTGATCCCTTGTTTTGTATGAACCATGAGCTAATGGTGCTAACATGAACTCTATTGAAAATGGCTTTTTCTAAAAGAGGCAATAGATTAATTCAGATTTCATTTTTAAAAACTAGCTTCTTACTATAACACCAAGTCATAAAATAGTTGGTATAAACTGCACTGTGATTGGTCCATACTACAAACCCACAATCCCTTTGTGTGAAATTTGAAATCAGTCAAAGAGTGCTTCAAATGGGTGGAAAGACACTCCATGACATGTTTAAATAATACAGTCAAACCTGTCTATAGCAGCCAACCTTCTTATAGTGACCACCAAAAGTAATCCCTTGCAAAGTAAATCATTGCTGTGGCTGTGGAACCTGTCTATAGAGGTTAACCGTCTACCGTGGCCACTTTTCTTGTTTCCCTTGGATGGTCACTGATTGATTGATTGATTTTTATTCTCTGTTATAAAAAAATACAACAAATATAAATATAAGTTCTCATTTTAAACAACGGCTGGATGGCCCATTTCCAGGTGTGCCAACATGACACACCTGGTCTTCCATCGGGTCCAGAATTAAGTTACATACAAATAAAGTTATGAAAATATACGACACTTAAGAAATTACCATTACACTATACACATGTTTGACTGTGATTAAATACGCCACTATGTTATGTCAATTTGAATAATAATGTGCTTATGTCCTTAACTAAGAATGTTATTACTGCAGACATTCAGTCCAATGCCAAGTTTGTGCTGATTGTAGAGAAGGATGCAACATTCCAGAAGATCATCGATGATGGATTCGTAGACCGGATTACCCAGTGCATCATCATCACAGTAAGTATCTCAAACTCTCCGTACAAATGAGTGTATTATCTTTTATTACTATCTTAGTGAATGTGTATCTTTTCATGGTAATAAGGTACTGAGACTGGGAGAGTTTAAGATAAGCATGCTACATTCCAGAAGATGGATTCGTAGACCGGATTACTCAGTGCATCATCATCACAGTAAATATCTTGCACTCTCTTATGTCGATCTTGTTAAAATTAATGTAAACCTTTAATTTCTATGCTAACAACCATGTGTTATTACTGGCCTTTTCATGGTAATGTGCCAAGACTGAGAAAGTTTAAGAGAAGCATGCTACATTCATCAATATTTTGATGCTCAATACTAAAATACACACAATGGTAACATCTGTGAAATGCATTGTGATGAAAACAAATATATGTTTATTTTGTAATTTTCTGCAGGGAAAAAGTTTTCCAGATGTGAACGCCCGCCTGATGATCCACACCCTAAACATCTCAAATCCTGAATCTTGTAGATTCATGTATTTAAACAGTACCTTTATGAATTATCAATATCAAAATACATAGAAGTATTTACCTGTAAAAGACATTGTAATAAAGACATGTCTATCTTGTTTTGTGTGTGCAGGGCATGGGCATCGATACTTACGTAATACCTATTCATCAGGGGGGATGAATGAATAGATCATCCCCCCCTGATGATTGGGTATCAATGACAGATCAACGCCCATGGTGCCGGGGAAGGGTTTTTCAGATAAGCTGTGGGACACTCTTCACATCTCAAATTCCAGAATCTTGTAGATTCACATATTTGAACAGTAGCTTTAGTTATCAATATCAAAATACATACAATTATTTACCTGTGAAAGGCATTGTAATAAAGACATGCCTATCTTTTTAATAAATTGTCTTCAGGGGAAGGGTTTTCCAGATGTGAACACCCGACTGATGGTCCGTAAGCTTTTGGACACTCTTCGCATCTCAAATCCAGAATCTTGTAGATTCACGTATTTGAACAGTAGCTTTGTAATAAAGACATGTCTATCTTGTTTGGTGTCTTCAGGGGAAGGGTTTTCCAGATGTGAACACCAGGCTGATGGTCCGTAAGCTATGGGACACTCTGCACATCCCAGTCCTGGCACTAGTTGATGCAGATCCACATGGTAAGATCATAGACTCCTTTTACAAAACATAAATTAGACTCAAATGTAGGCAATAATTGCCCTGTTTTGTATTTGTTGTCATTGTCAAACCATTCTTTACTGATGTCAATACTAATGTGTCACAATCTCTGCCTATAGGTTTCGTAGTGATATATAGATTAAAGCACATCATATTCACACTTTCTAAATGTTAACGTTGAGATATATATTACAATTTTAAATTTGCAGTTCTCGGGATAAAAAAACAACGTAAAAAATGAACTTTCAATAGGATAAGGGGAATGAAATGAGTATTAACTGATATATTGCTAATCGATTCAATTGATATGATATTTTAGATTGACATATTTTCATTCTTGTCTTGCCCCTACAGGTTTGGCAATTCTCTTTGTCTACAAGTTTGGCTCGAGAGTAAGTATAGTAGCTTTTTTCATTTCATCATTTGATTAATCTGTCATTGATTCATTGTACAAGTGGATTAATTTGTAGTAAACATCACAATCAAAAATAATATTGCAAATATCAACCTACTATTCTTTTTTTTACTGTCCTAAACATTTGTTCGTTTTGATTTTCATTTCGTCATCTCTAAAATTACTAGTCATTGTCCTGAATGTTACAATTCTCCTCCACTTCTTCCCTCTCTCTCCTCCTCCACCTCCTCTTCTTCTTCCCCTCATCCACTACCTCCTACCCTTCTTCCCACTCTTTCTCCTTCTACTTTTCTCCTCCTTGTTCTCCATTTCATCTCCTCCTCCTCCTCCTCCCTCCTCCTCCTCCTCCTCCTTGTTCTCCATCTCTTCTTCTCTTCCTCCTTCTTTCCCCCTCGCCTTCTTCCTCCCCTTCCTCCTTCCCTTCCTCCTCCTCCCAGGTCGAAAAAACAGTTGAAACCAGTTGAAACCAGTTGGAAATTCAACTGGTTTTTACTGGTTTTAACTGGCATCAAGCGGTAGCAGTTTACATTCCCGGTTCCCAGTAAAGATAAATGGATAGATGGAGCAGTCCAGTTAAAACCAATAGAAATGCCAGTTGAAACCAATTCAAAATACCAGTTAGAACCAACTACTTTAACTGGTCTTCTTACTGGTAAGCCTTACTGAATTCTTACTCGATTCCAATTGATTCCAGTTGATTCCAGTGTACCAATTTCCATATTGAAACCAGTTGGCCAACTGGTGGTATCAACTGGTACCAGTTGGCAACTAATTTTCAACTGTTTTTTCGACCTGGGCTCCTATTCCTCTTCCCTTTCTTTTCCTCCTCCACCCTCTCCCCATCCTAAGGCCCTGAGCTATGAGTCCCACAGCCTTCTGCAGAGAGCTGCCTAATTGGATGGCCCAGGTTAGCTAATTAATGGGCTTCTTTTGATAGTCAATCTAATACTGATACTCACTTTTGTCATTGTCATGAATCTTGATCAATATCATCTTACCTCTCCTCCACTTCTACTCTTCCCCTTCCTCCTCCTCCTCCACCCTCTCCCCATCCTCTTCCTCCACCCCTTCCTTCCCCTCCACCACCCTCTCCCCATCCTCTTCCTTCCCCTCCTCCACCCTCTCCCCATCCTCTTCCTCCACCCCTTCCTTCCCCTCCTCCACCCTCTCCCCATCCTCTTCCTCCACCCCTTCCTTCCCCTCCTCCACCCTCTCCCCATCCTCTTCCTCCACCCCTTCCTTCCCCTCCTCCACCCTCTCCCCATCCTCTTCCTCCACCCCTTCCTTCCCCTCCTCCACCCTCTCCCCATCCTCTTCCTCCACCCCTTCCTTCCCCTTCTCCACCCTCTCCCCATCCTCTTCCTCCACCCCTTCCTTCCCCTCCTCCACCCTCTCCCCATCCTCTTCCTCCACCCCTTCCTTCCCCTCCTCCACCCTCTCCCCATCCTCTTCCTCCACCCCTTCCTTCCCCTCCTCCACCCTCTCCCCATCCTCTTCCTTCCCCTCCTCCACCCTCTCCCCATCCTCTTCCTCCACCCCTTCCTTCCCCTCCTCCACCCTCTCCCCATCCTCTTCCTCCACCCCTTCCTTCCCCTCCTCCACCCTCTCCCCATCCTCTTCCTTCCCCTCCTCCACCCTCTCCCCATCCTCTTCCTCCACCCCTTCCTTCCCCTCCTCCACCCTCTCCCCATCCTCTTCCTCCACCCCTTCCTTCCCCTCCTCCACCCTCTCCCCATCCTCTTCCTCCACCTCTTCCTTCCCCTCCTCCACCCTCTCCCCATCCTCTTCCTCCACCCCTTCCTTCCCCTCCTCCACCCTCTCCCCATCCTCTTCCTCCACCCCTTCCTTCCCCTCCTCCACCCTCTCCCCATCCTCTTCCTTCCCCTCCTCCACCCTCTCCCCATCCTCTTCCTCCACCCCTTCCTTCCCCTCATCCACCCTCTCCTCATCCCAAGGCCATGAGCTACGAGTCCCACAGCCTGACAGTGCCATCCATCAGGTGGCTGGGCGTCCTGCCTTCCGATGTGAAGAGGCTTCGCATTCCCGACCGAGCTCTCATCCCCCTCTCCCCCAACGACCTCAAGAAGGCTTCTGATCTGATGAGGAGGCCCTTCTACAGAGAGCTGCCTCACTGGATGGCCCAGGTTAGTATTCATAGTAAACAACTACAATGTAAGTAGTGGGCTTAGTTAGTCTTTTTTAGGCTATTTGATAGTCAATATATTACTACGGATCCCTAAGCAAGCTCTTATCCCCCTCTCCCCCAACGATTTCAAGAAGGCTTCTGATCTGATGAGGAGGCCCTTCTACAAAGAACTGCCTAACTGGATGGCCCAGGTTAGTATTCATAGTAAACAATGAATGCGCTATTTGTGATAGTTGATCTACATTACTAAGGTGGGCTCATTGCTACGGATCCCTAAGAAAGCTATCATTTCCTTCTCACCCAACGACCTCAAGTAAGCTTCTGATCTGATGAGGAGGCCCTTCTACAGAGAGCTGCCACACTGGATGGCCCAGGTTAGTATTCATAGTAAACAACTAATTAACAGGCTTAGTTAGTCTGTAATGGGCTATTTGATATTTAATATATTGCTACGGATCCCTCAGCAAGCTATCATTCCCCCCCCCCCCCCCTCCCCCAACAAACTCAAGAAGACTTCTGATCTGATGAGGAGGCCCTAGCTTCTACAGAGAGCTGCCTCATTGGATGGCACAGGTTAGTATAATTGATATAACTACATGTATATGAACTAATAATAATACAGAACTCTTCTAATGCGCCAATTCCACCTTTTTCAAGAAGCTCAGGGCGCAGTTAATTCATCTTTACACACAAAAAGAAAAGGGAAAAAAAAAGAAAAAAAGTTTGAACATAAGTATAAACAACTAATCAATCTATTTCTAAGGTGGGCTCGCTGCTAGTACGACCATGCTCTCATTCCCCTCTCACCCCCCCCCCCCCCCCCCCAACAACAAAATCCTCGAGCTAGAAAGCTTGTGATCTGATGAGGAGATCCTCATTTGATGGCCCATGTGCATATTCATAGTAATCCCCATCATCAGCCCCATCATCATCACCATCATTATCTTCACCATCATCATCATCTCCATTATCATCATCTCCATTATCATAACTGTGATCACAATCAACATTTCTTTTACATTTAAGTTTATAACCCTTATGATATCATCAATATCATGTTGATTGTCATCGTCATCAACATCATGAAGCTACATGCAGCATGACCCTCTTCATCAATCTATTTTGTAAATGATTTTCTTTATGATTATTATCATTTCAGCTTCAAGAGATGCTGCAACTTGGTCAGAAAGCAGAGATCCAGAGCCTAACGGCCATCTCAGACAACTTCCTGACCAACGTCTACCTGCCGAGCAAGATACGATGTGGAGGGTGGATATGAAGAGCAACATCGTTGAGGGGTACATGAATTTAACCTGGCATGGCTTTTATGCAGAAGTATGCAGTGTAACTACTGTGTCCGACAACATCCTCACTGACATCTACCTGCCGAGCAAGATACGCTGCAGGGCTGGATATGAAGAGAAGTCCTCCAAGTTAAGATGTAAATAAAGCTTTGTCGTAATGCAGAAATCTAGAGCCTAACAGCCTAGGCATATCCGTCAACTTTATGTCGGACGTCTACCTGCCAGCAAGATATGATGCGGAGTGTGGAAATGAGGAGGAGGTCCTTCAAGTTTGAGCGATGCATATAACCCTTAAACCGCCTCAAAGATTATCAATGCACTCTGGAAAGCATGGCTTCTATGCAGAAATGTGGAGTGTAGAAGCAGTGTCCAACAACTTCCATACAGATGTCTACCTGCCCAGTACCATGTGGAGTGTGGATATGATATGGAAGACCTTTAAGTTTTAGCAGTGTATAAATTAATGCTTAATCACCAGAAAGATGCTAAATGCACTCTGGAAAACATGGCTTTTATGCAGAAATATGGAGTGTATCAGCTGTGGATCTGACTTTTAGTGAGAGGTCTGCCTTTGTAGGTCGATATGCTGTAGAGGATGGATTTGAGAATACTCTTCAATATGACAGAGTAAATGCCACATAGATTCACAACTATCCATTCAATACTTTAACCCGTTCCAGTCGAGATTCTGGAATCTCCATAGACTCTGTACACAACCAACCTGGTTCCTGTAGTCAAGGGGTTAACAGGATGCAGTTATATACAGAGCCTTATAGCAATCTCTGAGATATGGACACATACATTGCGTGTCTCATATGGTTTCAACTAAGGATGATTTTTCACCAAAAAAAGGAACCTATGTTGAAGATTGTATTATTTTAAATTTTGAAATAGTATTCATGTGCAATCCCTCATTGCTTATCATCTTACTTGTTCAGCTTAGAGGAGACGCAACTGGTATCAGAATTAAAATGAGATATAGCCTATACATGTATTCTCAGTTGCTTACAAGTGTAGTATGTGCACTTACATTGTAAATACAGAACAAAGATAATATAACTATAGCATCGTATTTCATGTCATGATTTTCAGTTTTGCAGCATAAGTTATTATACAGCATTATAATTGCAATACAATGTCATTTACTAAAAGTGAATTTTTATGAAACTTTTTTTGGATAAAGATTTCTCTACATGTATATCAGATAAATTGATATTTTCATACTTATTTATTTGTATAATATAAGAAAGTTGTTATACTAAGATATTCTTTACAAATGTCTTTTTCCACTTATATTTGGTTTGATACGTATGTTTTGTTTAAATAAGAAAAAACACATATAGAAATACTTGTGTGTAGAGCATCATTTCAATAACTGTTCTGTTTCTTTCTGTATGACTGCTTGGTGATATACATGTATGAACAATGGAACCTTTTTATAAGAGCCCCGATATAACAAAATCCTCTTATAAAAAGTTAATTTTGCTGGTCCCAGTTTTTTATATTCTTTGGGGGGTTTTAATCCTGATATAACAAGGTAATTTGAATGTTCCCAATGCAAGGACCTCCTTATAAAGAGGTTCCACTGTTGAGTGTGTGTGTGTGTGTGTGTGTGTGTGTGTGCGTTTGTAAGGACCTTCAACCGGGGATACACACAAGATTAAACACCGGCAAAACGGGGATATTCCGGAAACCGGGCATATCCCCGGTTTCCAAACAGGGGGATACGGTATAGTGCTTCAGGGATCTTCTTAAGGGCTGTACTGTATGTTATTATGATTTTTTAAGGATATCCCTTATACATGTATGCCCGTTTTGCATGTTTTTTTTACATAGTGGGTGTATAAATGTGTTTTTGTGTATGCAAGTGAATTTGTGTGTATTTTTAAACCCCCCAATTGGGAATATTGCCATGTTTACACACCAGCAAACCGGGGACAAGCCAAACATCATTAAACAAACGGGCATATCCCCGTTTGAAGGTGTTTATAACCTTGAAAAAACCATATCCCCGATTGAAGGTCCTTACAAGAATGTGTGTGTGTGTGTGTGTTTGTTCGCTTGCATAACAGTACAATGTACATTATGCGTCTAAGTATAAAAAAATTGTACAAAATAAGTAAAAACTCATAACTGCATGGTTTGGGCGCTTAGAATTGCACAATCAAAGTTGGTGACATTGATCAATATCTAAAAGATGTAACAGCTGTTGCTATAAAGGTCCATGCAAATTTCTTTCATTTAAAATAGCAGATGGTGCCTACTTCACTTGCTCCATAAAACGTGATATAATATTAGGATTGATCGCTATAATTATTTCCAGACAATGTGTATTAGTACAGGTGCAAACATGTACATTATAAGCATACACGTTAAGTTACAGGACAACATATGTGACCGGCTATAGCAAAACCCTGCACTTGTTGGTAATTCATGTTTTGAAGAAATGGGCATTTTAAGTTCACACAATATATGTGTGTAAAAGACTCAAGATTTTAAAATTGTAAAAAATCATATCTTTGCTAATTATTGACCAATTTGTTAGAACAAAGCATCAAATGAAAGCTTGTGACGAGGCCTTTTTAATGGTATGAAAATCTACATTTTTCTTTTTACCAACAAGTGCCGGGTTTTGCTATAGCCGGTCACATATATTAATTGGGGGTTGCTTGAGGGGAAACATGTGCCATTGGAATTCTATTGAAAGACTCCTGTGATTCTGGATAAACATTATTTTGTGGATGATGCATATACGTAATGTCTACAGTTTCCTGATCTGATGATCCCTAAGGAGTAAAATCATCTGAAAGTGACTGATTTCAAAGAGAAGGTGAGATATTGAAGACAGGGTCTGGGAAAAAGTGTTCCTGCATGGTGTCAGCATGGATAACAGTTGCTGATAAATTTTCTGTTTGATTATCAAAGACGCTGAGAATGTGGAAGGTTGGTGATAAGTGAGCAGTCATCTTGCAAAGATCTGGCAAAGGAACAAAGCAACATGGTTGTTGGAATATGAGCTTTTTGTTCAGTATTGCTTCCAATGAGAATACATTTCAATTTGTTCCTAAACCTGCATCTGTTTGATTCGTCTTACATAAGTCAGGGCTTGCCTCTTGCAGTGGCCCAGGTGCCAGGTGGCAACCAGAAATTTCATTTGGCCACTATACAAACGCTTTTATTGACCACCTAAGAATTGGGTTCTACAACACACAAGTCCATGGTGGGAGTCTTTCTGATGCATCATTTTGGTGAAAGTGTTTGGCTACCTGAAAGAAAAGCTTAAGGAAGAGCCCTGCAAGTCCTTATAGCCATCACATTTTCTTTACATCTCAATTTCACAATGGAAGAGCACCCGATTGTAACATCCAAAACAAACATCTGTTTGATGCGTCTAACAACGGTGCTAGTTGTGATGGCAATTCCTTCACTTTTGATTGCGTGCATGATCCCACGAGACGCCCTACTCGACCCTCGTCACTTATCGGCACGGGAGTACGAGGCGGCAGAGGCCTACTACGCACGACGCTCTTACTTCGCTGATGTCCTAATTGTCATTGGATTGGGAATAACGAGTCTTGCTTCGATTTCTCTCTCGTTCGTGTATTGGTCCACATTTCTGCGAGATTGGAACGATGATGTTTCTGATCAAAATGAGATGGAGCTTTTGACCATGCCAAGAGGAACTTCCGCCCAGTATGGGGGGATAACTCTACGATAGGATTTGATTTGACTATGATCAAATGGTGGAAGCCTCCTACGCACAACGCTTTTACTTTGCTGACATCCTAATTGTCATTGGATTGGGGATAACGAGTATTGCTTCGATCACACTCTCATTCGTGTATTGGTCTACTTTCCTGCGAGACTGGCACAATGTTTGTGAAGGAAATGAGATGGAGCTATTGACCATGACAAGGGGACTTTCGGCCCAGTATGGAGGGATAACTCTACAATAGGATTTGATTTTTACTATGATATAATTCAAATTATTGCATTATTCTAGCCATTCTTTAGTTATTTGGTATTCATGTTTGTGGATTATTATACACACTGTCATTTGTGTATTCGTCCAGCACTTTTCTGTGAGACTGGCATGATAATTATGTTTCAGATTAAAATTAAATGTGAGCTTTCGACTTTGCCAAGTGGACATTCTGCCCAGAATAGGGGGATAACTCTACAATCGAATTTTATTTTGCTATGGTTCAAATCAAATGAATGCATTCCTTTAGTCATTCTTTTGGTAATCATTATTATGTGTGGCTTCTACCTTGCCCAGTATAAAGGGATAAATTTTGCAATAGAAATTGAGATTTCAGGGGTGTCGATCTGTTCGGAAAGCACAATACATTGGTGGGGCGAGCTATTGTTCACAAACAATGCTCGCCCCCCCAATGCATTGTGTTTTCCGAAAAGATCGACACCCCTGCGAGATCGTGTCCTCCACATGTTAAATAACCTCTGTAAGAAAAATGTAAGTACTTTAAAAAAGTGTTTTAAAAGCAGTGTTTTATCGGCATCACAAATTAACTCTAATTACAAAATCATTACTTGAGTTATTTTATGATTTTATTATTTATATAAACCGAACACAAAAAGTAACTTACCCCCTAAGCAATTGCCTATAATTTCATAACCGATAATTGTTTCAAGATGTCATCTTACCACAGTTGTTATGTTCGATATGTGCGAAAACCAGAGATATTCATCACTTTATGGCTGAATGAGCACAGATTAAAGACAAAATGGCCCAATTCAAAAGTCACAAGGTATTGCGCGTGCCTGTACATTGTTGTGAATCAGCACAAATGCATTAATTGCAATTGTAAAACAGTGCATTTTTTAATTTTCCAATTCTCAATAATTTGTAATGATGATAATATACTTTTGCGAATTTTGAAATATGACTATTTTGTCTGTAATGTGTGCTCACTCAACCATGGATTAATGGTTACCTCTTATGTTTACACATTGTTTTCCTAACGACCATAGGGATATCTTGGCAAGACGAAATCTTGAAACGATTCTTGGTTATGAAATTATGGGCAATTGCTTAGGGGGTAAGTTACTTTTTGTGTTCGGTTTACATTCAACCCTCGCATGAGCAAAAGTTTACAGAAGCTTAAATATTATTTGTAACGGTTTCAAACAAGCATCACAAATAAATCATCTAAAAAGATTCCATTCGACCACATTGAAGCAAAATGCAAATAAAAAACTGAAACAAATATGACGTGAATTACAGAACTATGTCCTTTTTTTTTATTGTGAAATTTCTACATAATATGTCTATCATACCAAAAGCTACATATCTCCTTTCGCTATATATAAATCTCTTGAAATCACGATCAATCATGCTTTCGGTCATGGATACAACACAAAAGCATCAGAAAAGCATCATGTTTTATATCTACTTTAGTTTCATGTTTACTGCCCTCCCTCCCCTCGATAGCGGAAGGGTTTATATGCAAAAACCAACAAAAACTATTGAACAATTTGAGATCATTCCAATTAAACTGGCTGAGAACATCAACAATAAGAAAATGCGTAATACTTTTTATTATATATCTTCGAAAATATATTTTGACATGCAATGAGTAAGTTATCATTTCACAGACAATACACTATTTTGTGTAAATAGTGTCATATAATAGATCCTTTATCTTACAAATTGCCAAAATGGTGTTTTATCGGTTTTTGCATATAAACTCTCCATGTACTTCATAATTCAAACACTTTTCTGACCAAAATAAGGCAAGATGGCCAAGTTATAATCATAGTTGTAGGTATGTACACCCACTGTACAATAAACACAAAACATCAGGGAAAATAATTGATATGAAAGTATGAATAATAAAAGGATCTTATTTGTGGGGTTACATACACAATGTAAACCATAAAGAAACAAACGTGTATTATGTTCCTCACTTATGTGAAGCTAACATGTTTGTAGATCTACATATCAGACAAGTGGTTTGTAACTCTACACAAATCTAAAAAGATTTGTTTAAGTATTGAGTCAAACAGAAGCTCCCTGTTTACTGAAGTCAAAACAAAGTGTTATTTAACCCATCAAGGACGGAGTCCCACATATTTGTGGGTTGTTAGTCCTACACTTCAGCACGAAAATAAAAAGTTATATGATGTATACAGGGAGAAAGAGCATACATTTCTCTATTTTTAGAGCCCTATTCTGTTAATCTACCTGCTTTAGTTATTTTTTAATGATTTTTATTATTGCGTAGATCGCTATAATTTAGGAAAATCCTTAAATTGGCAACACAATGGGATATTTTAAAAACAGATTTTGGCATTCAAATTGGCAACTTTGCGGCAAAGTCACTTCATATTTGTCTTAAATTGTAATTACTAAATATTTTCCACCCATTTTTATGTCATTAAAAGGTCAAACAAAATTAGGAGTTGCCAATTTGTAGAGGAAAACGATGATCAATTTTGCCTTAAAATAGCTCTCGTCCTTGATGGGTTTTAATGTTCTTCTGTATAGGTAATCCTTGGAAGCTTCTCCAAAGCAAGTCACATTCCTGGTTGTATTTTCCCCTCTTTCATATCAATAAGAAAATACTTCACATAATACAGCTCTTTCGTTTATTAAAAAGCCAAACACAAAATTGGCATATTAAACTGTACAATACCTAGTTCATGAATTCAAAAAATTATAATTTGAGTTATCTATAAACACCCTTATCACCCAAAGTCCATTTTAGCGCAACATGATATTAATGTATATCACATTGAAAGCAATTAACAACGTTATGTACTGCACTCTCTCTCCATCTGACCAACTTGTTTGCATAATAATATATATACATAAATTATTTATCTTTAATACAGAAGGAGAAATGATCAGCATGTAGCTAGCATTTCTTATGTTTTCATATGTTTTATATGAATAAGGAGATAGATTATACTTATATAACATTCCATTACAAATGAGAGTAACCATATGATATAAATATGTATCAAAAATGAAAGAAACAAAAAATAAATGTACATGTATGTAAATCATTATACATAATAATTAGTTCTGAGTAATAGAATACTAAATTTACACATTTAATCACTCATACATATTTAAAGGTCAATAAATAATGGCGTACTGAGAGAAGAAGCTTTTTGATAAATTTGGTTACAGAATATTTTACCTCAGTACCTCGATCACATATAACCATATTCAATCTTATATTTTTCTCCCAGTGAAAGTCATGCGAAAGTCACACATGAACTCACTGTTATTAACTGTATGCTGAAGTCCCTATATAATTTACACACAAATCACCCTGCCCCATATTCATAAACCTTTCTGGCTTACTTCCATGCTTAGTCTATTTTGGATGATAAAGCTATTAATAGCCCGGTCACATATCAACGGATTGCGTAAACGGACGTCAAACAGAGAGCTAAATTTTCCATCCGTTCGTATGCGTTTCTTGTCCGTTCCTTGTCCGATGATGTACGTTGTTCTATGTTTTGTACATAAAGCAATGGAGACGACTTTCATCACCGGATAATTTCATTTCGCAAATGTTCTATTCGTTGGGCATTCGTTTCCGCTATCCGTTGATATGTGACTGGGCCATAAAGTAGGCAACAAGTATTATGTACATGTAATCGCCCTAGTTATCAACTAGGGTTAGCCTTTGTTATCAAGTATAAAGCTAACCCTATTTAGCAACTAAAACGATCATTTGTTGCAACCTTAGCCCTGTCATCCAAAGTAGACTTTCATGTCTCATGAGCATGAGTTTCCTGAACGTGGACCAAGGTTCCCATATTAAATAAGTTTAGAGAAGATGATGTATATGAACAAAATAACCAATAAATACTTTCTGGTCCGATTTGAAATTCAATTTCAATAATTATGGAAAGGAACATTTTGGTCCTGACTCGATCTTTTAGAAAGTGTTACACATATTTAATATTTGTTATCAAAGATACATGTAGCTCACAAGGGGAAAGTTCAAAAGTATACATTTGGCAAAATAAAATGTCATGCTCTGTGTGCATGCAACGGTTGCCATGACAATGTACACCACTTGCCTGCCATAACAACACTTACTGAATTTCTTCAGTTACAATTGTTTTTTAACAAAAGCCATTACTTTGTGGGGCACAATTTTCAAATAATATGTGTGAATACAATGAGAAAACTTCTCAAACATTCTCCCCAAAAGGAAAGTGAGAAAAAAACCCCTCATATTTTCCAGGTATTGTATAAATCACAAATTTAAACTAGATCATGACAGTTTAAAGAGGCACAACATAAACACAATACCCAAATCTGAATATATACGTAGTAAAACATTCGTTCCAATTGTGTACAAAAAACAAACAAAACTTGAGCAATCATAATAGAAATTTTGAATCACATACATACATGTACGACATTTCGGAAGCACTTTTTGTTTTCAGTTTCTGTTGGTGGGTTATTCATTTCATGTATAGATTTGAAGTGATGTAAAGCCTTTCCAAACTGGTCCATAAAATACATGGGCACACGTCCATGGAGAATGCATATTATAAGGGATAAAAGCAAATAATACACGAGTACTGAAAAGTAGATGCTTGTCTTTTTCTGTAGAACTACAGTCATGATGTAGTTTTGATACAGCATATATTAGCTATATACATGTATCTCATAATCATATCATGTTTAATGTAAGTGAATGCACTATCATTTTGAGAGTTGTATCTTTTACAACAGATAGAAGTTTCAAAGATGAAACTATTCCCCCAGCTTTATTTGTATTCAATACAATGAAGCCAAATTACAAATATTTATATTCAATTATTTATATGCTCCAATCACAATGTTAACTGATCTTTTTGTTAATTAAAGCTTTATTTGAATCTTTATAGGCAATATCATGTTTAAATCTGTGATGATTCAATCATTCTGATAATCATTCAATAAATATGAAATAAACTCAGAATATACAGATAACCCAAACTAAATCTTTGCATCAGTTGAATTTTCACTGAACTCATCAAATATTCCAAGAAATAAATACAACTCAAAACAAGCTTAAGACACATGTTAGTCAAATCATATCAACAAAAAAGGCACGTCTAGCAAATAGCATGCATAAACTTAGCGCAGATGCTCAAGAGTTATTACACTGTACCATTTTAAGCATTTGTACATGTTCTCTGTTAAAAAGCCAGAAATTTGTTGTGGAATCTTCAGTAGAAGCTCATTTTACTCTTTGTTTGTTCGATTTAAATAACACCATATAAACAGATTTCATCCTAATCAAATTTCATCATGATTTATTGAAGGCTTTAGCATAAAAATTAATTTATTGCAGAAAAAACATGCAAAACAGAAGGACACATTTAATAACAAATAACAATATGTGAAACAAGATGAAATAGAAAAAAAAAAATGCAGATTCATATTTAAACGAGAAGGGATTAGGTATCACCAGAATTTCCTCCCAAAATAAAATAGCATAGAGTCAAACTTGCCTGAAAGACAACACCAAAAGCCATCAATATCATGCATCCATTTGAACCCATTCCCTTCAAGATTGTGAAATCCCCATAGAAGCTGTACAAAACCCACCAGGTTTCCTTAAGCAGAGGGTTAACCACTTCCTTAAACCACTACTTTCTTCTGCGAGCTATTGATTTCAAATAAAGCATGAAGAGTAAAGTTGAGGTAAAACATGGATTTTATTGTATTTGAGGTTGGCAAAACATGAAACTTTAAACCTTTATACTGTACTTCCTATAGGCACATGCAACATGGTGACATTTTCATGCATTATCCAGTTTATGTACATACTAGTACTGGGGGCATAAATAGGATTATTTGGATATGATACATTTTATAAATACATCACAAATAATGTTTACTTTTAAGGTGAATTGTATAGTAGTTTGATAATATGTCCTTTAAGTGCAGTTGGATATTTCTTTTTACTATAACATATGTGTGTGTACATCTGATTCAGTGGTGTACGTGTATGTTGATGATATTATTTGATTTTCATAGAAATCAGAACAAATTGAAAGACAACCATGAAGAAAATTACTGACCTAACATTCTTTAGGCATAAAACATGAAAGTAAATTTATCAGAATGTTACGGTTAAATACTAGGGAGGGGCCTTAAGAATTTAAGTGATCCTATACAAAAATTACACAGTCGACGGTCAAACCTGCTTTTGTGTCCACTTTGCAGTAAACCCTACACTTTTTAGGCTTTTGAGGATCCCATGTTACACATTAACTTTCCTATGACCTTTCTGAAATATTACTTGATAGATTTGTTTGTGTTGCATGACTGATATATTTGTGAAGAGTAGTATAGAATTAGAGGGGTTAGAATGGGAGGTATGTGGACATTATACAAAGAGAAGGACTAGGAAGCGTGAATGGAAATATACACATGCTACCCATGTAACGCACAAGGCACACTTTTTACATTACACATGTTTACATGCACGCTCACCGACAGAGACACACAACAGCATGCACGCACACACACACATATGCACAGAGGCCTTAACATGTAAACACACACACACACACACACACACACACATACATACATACACAAACACATGTCCAACGTGTATCCTCGGCTGAGGTGTTATTGCACTCACACACACTCATGCTCATGACACGGGTTCAAACTTCAAACATACAATTCATTGAGGAGCCCAACACACAAACAAACACACAACCACAACCGTAACAACTAAAACACACACAACCACAACACACACACACACACACATATACAAGCAAATAGAGCGAAGGAAGACAGACCCCTGAGTCAGGGAAGAAAGGCAGGACCAAATGAGGGCAGAAATGCACAAAGTTGAAGAGAAGAGACAGCGATCACGTTTGTGTTTGTAAAACACCTAAAATGCAAAAGTTGGAAGCGAACAAGTGGCAACATGCAGGAAAATAGCAATGTGTCCATGTGTATAATATAGTGCCATGTCATGTCTAAAGTGCTAGACACGCTAGATTTTACTGTCCCCATAGAGTTAGGGCCCACCAGGTTCCTGTTGGCAATGGCTTATAAATAGAAATGACATACTAACATATCTATTTCCTTATCTTATACAAATATTCTAGATCTCTATACATGAATGTAACGGTGGATCATATAAATATACATTGTAAACACAGTCAAACCTGTCTATAGATGCAGCCAACCTAGCTATAGGTAGCCACAAAAAGTGATCCCCTGCAGAAAAATCCATGCTATGGAACATATCTAGATAGAGGTCATCTGTCTACAGTGGCCACTTTTTCTTGTTTCTCTGTAATATGTGGTCACTATGCCCAGGTTTGACTTTATTAGATTATTCGGTTGCTTTGTTTTCTTGTTGCTTTGATCCACTTCTTGGTATAGGCCTCTTCTCTTGAATCTGTTTCCCTAGCTTGTTGATCCATTTCTGCTGCTCCTCCTGAGACCCTGCCATCAGCAACATGTGCTTTGCAGTGTCTTGATCAATATTTACTGCAGATTCAAAAGAAAATTAAACATTATTAGTTATCATAAACATCAACAGCTTTAGTAAATTCTTGGCAGTGTTTTCATCAATGTTCATTGATTATAATAATAATTATAATGTTAATACTAATACTAATACTATCACTACTACTCGTAAAAAATACTACTAACTCGCGAGGTGTGATGAAATAAAAGAAATTCATGACATTTCGTACGCTGCGGCTGCACCTGACGAAGTACAGCAGCAGCGTATGAAACGTCATGAATTTCTTTTATTTCATCACACTTCTCGAGACAACTGAATAATATTCAACCCTTCAATAGTAGTAATAATAATAATAACCACAATAGTAAAAAATATATAAACATATAATACACCGATTTGTTTTGCTCTTATGACCACTGGTATAAAAACTGCTCCAAATAATTATAAATGTATTAACCATACGTTTGTACAGTAGGGTGTTAAGATTTCAATCATCAATCTCTTACCTTTACAGGGAGGACAAAACTCTTCTCTCTTGTCATGATGCTCTTTATGCACTTTCAGGTGACACACTGGAGAAAAGGGGGGAAACATGGGAAGAAATATTATTGTGAATTCTTATCATTACACTATCTGTTTATATATTTTCTAATAAACACTTAGTTTGGATTACATTATACTATTATTGTCCCGCATTACCCCCAACAACATCCACATAAATAATTATTTCCTACATATTACCAGTCAAAATTATTTATATTAATATCTGAAATCATCAACATTTCAATCATTTTCCCATAACTGTCAACATCATCAACATCATAACCTTAATCATTACCATCACCACCACCTCCACCCAACCACCAGCCAACCACAACCACTACCACCATTTTTCATCATCACTACCACCACCACCACCATTACCGCCACCATCAACTAACATCATTGTGGTCGTCGTCGTTGTCACCTTCACCATCACCACCATCATCACTACCGCAACCACAATCATCACCATCCTCATCATCCTCATCCTCCTCATCCAATACTCACATTTGCACTCCAGTGCCGGTGGAGGCCTGATGAGGTTGCCCAGTTGCTTGCCACATGTCTCACATGTGGTGGGCATGTGGAAGTGAACCACCATAAACTTGTGGTTCTTGTGGACTATCGTCACTTCCTCATCCTTGTCCTGGAAAGGAAAAAAGAAATGTAAAAAAGAGGGAAATAAAATAGAAATATAATATTATTTAATGTTTATTCATAATGCATTTTTTATAGATATTTTATATCAGTGAGCATGTATTTCTTCATTCTCTTAAAGACATATCCTATATGTTTGTTTATTGTTTTAACACATTATTGGGAGATCCCTGCCCCCTCCTCCCTACCCCATCTCTACCACTGATGTACTCCCCTGCAATTCCCCTATCATCGTCGTCTTTGTTGCTGGTGTCGCTGCGTCGTCATTAACATTTATTTATTCATATTAATATAGTGCCTACTGCTATTTGGGTGATCAAGAACCTTCTAGCAAAGCCCTAACCATCCAACGATCTCAGCGGATGACCCCTATCTAGTAATCAGGTGGTGTTGTGGCACGATCGGATAGGCGCTAGACTGCCAAGCACGGGAGCCGGGTTCGAACCCAGATCGATGCCGCCAAAATACAGCACTAGTGTCCTTCAGCAAGGCACTTTATCCACATTGCTGCTCCCCGCTCAGGTGCAATATGGGTACTTGGCATGCATGAGGGTGTGTCAATAGCATGAGTGCACTATAAAGTAGCACCTGCTGGAATGCTCCCCAGGGAGTGGAGAAAGTGCACAATATAGTGCGGAAGTGTATTAAATGGCCGAGTTGTACATAGTAATATTAAATGCATGTTTTCACAGCGGCTCAAACATACACATAATATTGAGTGTTTAACCTTTGTTAAAAATTACAATAAATTCTTATATATGGCGAAAGAGAGAAATTCCAACTGTTTGTCATACCTCTGCAGGGTTTTCTTGAGTGTCTTCCAGCATTTTGCGTCTGTTCTCCCCCTCCCCGGCGTACAGGAGTTGAAAGATTCGTGGGATGTCGCGAGCCTCGGCACGGATAACGTCTCCTTGCGTCACCGCTCGTACATCGAACAGTTTACTGGGGGAAAATGGAGGGAAATATCATGATAAGTAAATGGTTTATGGAGAGACTTAATAAGCTATTTTCATTTCATTACCACAACTGTATGAAAACTTTCCACATGAAACATGACTCCCACTTACGTGTGGAATGAATTACCAAAAGGTGGTTTAAAGAAACTGCTTCTTGATAATTTCAATTTTTTAATAATACATTCAATTTATGCAGCACCTAATATGATACAATAATAATCTCTACATGAAAGCTTTGCACTGTCTATTATTCCCCCAATGGTATGAGTAATGCCTGCCTGCAGACATTTTTCACCTCTATACACCCTTTAAAGAGAATTATATTATGAACTTACTCGATATCTAGGACCATGTAGGGTTTTTTCGATGCCTTGTCCTCTTCCGATTGGTAGAACAGTATCATCTTGGTGCTGACCTCTACAAAGTGCTTCTTCCAGCCGTGACGACGTAGCTTCTTGCCAGGAACCGACAACCAACCTTCTAACCGCCCGCCTACAATGGAGAAAATAATAATAGAAATGACATTTACATTAATTAACATTATGCAGGTGTCATTTGTATGACGCACCTCTTGACCACCGGGAAAGGCATCATGGGTGCGTCATAAGTGCATCATGGATGCGTCATAAGTGCGTCATGGATGCATCCATGACGCACCTTTGACGCACCTTTCCCGGGGGTCAAAAGGTGCGTCATACAAATGACACCTGCATTAATTACCATAAGCCAAACAAGAAGGTACAACAAGAATGTGAAAGCTCCAAGTGATTTTTGCTGAATTTGATTTAGTTAAAGGGGAGCCAAACACTGGCATTTTCGCTTACTGTAACTGATAAGACTTGTCGCTCCGAAACGTATTTCCTCTTGGGTATCACTAATAATGAAAATAATCATGTTTTTAAAACCCAATAGAGTTAATACACATCATACCAGTAGGGTGTTTCACTAACACTAAAATCAATTTTTAGCATCGATCCCCTTGAATCAATGCTAACAATTGATTTTAGTATTTAGTGGAAGACACCGCCCTCCTCCCCCCCCCCCCCCCCCCCCCCTTTCTGGTTAAGTCTTGTCAAAACCGTCTCCATTCTCCACCTCCCCTGCACTGCTAATACTAGCTTGCTCTGCAGACGCCATGGCTAGTAGGTTCTTAATCTGAAGACACCCCCACCCCCCATCCCCCACCCCCCCCCCCCCCCTCCCGGTTTAGTCTTCTAACACTCACCGTCTCCATTCTCCGCCTCCCCTGCACTGCTAATACTATCTCGCTCTGCAGACGCCATGGCTAGTAGGTTCTTAATCTGAAGACACCCCCACCCCCCATCCCCCACCCCCCCCCCCCTCCCGGTTTAGTCTTCTAACACTCACCGTCTCCATTCTCCGCCTCCCCTGCACTGCTAATACTATCTCGCTCTGCAGACGCCATGGCTAGTAGGTTCTTAATCTGAAGACACCCCCACCCCCCATCCCCCACCCCCCCCCCCCCCTCCCGGTTTAGTCTTCTAACACTCACCGTCTCCATTCTCCGCCTCCCCTGCACTGCTAATACTATCTCGCTCTGCAGACGCCATGGCTAGTAGGTTCTTAATCTGAAGACACCCCCACCCCCCATCCCCCACCCCCCCCCCCCTCCCGGTTTAGTCTTCTAACACTCACCGTCTCCATTCTCCGCCTCCCCTGCACTGCTAATACTATCTCGCTCTGCAGACGCCATGGCTAGTAGGTTCTTAATCTGAAGACACCCCCACCCCCCATCCCCCACCCCCCCCCCCCCCCTCCCGGTTTAGTCTTCTAACACTCACCGTCTCCATTCTCCGCCTCCCCTGCACTGCTAATACTATCTCGCTCTGCAGACGCCATGGCTAGTAGGTTCTTAATCTGAAGACTGCCCCCCCCCCCTCCCAGCGGAAGACACTGCCCCCCCCCCCTCCCAGCGGAAGACATCGCACCCCCCCCCCCCCCTGGTTAATTCTCGTAAAACTCACTGTCTCCATTCTCTGCATCCCCAGCACTGCTAATACTAGCTCTCTCTGCAGATGCCATGGCTAGTAGGCTCTTAATCTGCTGTTGTAACTGCTCCAGTTCGCTGTCTCTACTGTATAGCTCCAGTTGAAGCTCGTAATGCTTGCTGTATTCCTCTTGGTAATTCTGGAGAATTAGAAAAAGTAAAAAGCCGAAATGATGACCTTGAATGAAACAAATAATTTAATCATCTATTGTTGTAACTCTTCCAGGTTGCTACCCCTATTGTCCAACTCGAGTTGCAGTTAATAATTTGTATTGCAAACTTCGTGTTAATGCTAAAGAATGATAGCGAAACATGAAAATTAAAAATTAAACAAATATTTCAATCAAAGTTGTGGATTTCTTAATCTGCTGTTGTAACTGCTCCAGTTCACTGTCTCTACTGTCTAGCTCTAGTTGAAGCTTGTAATGCAATGCTGTACTCTTCTTGATATCCCTGGAGAAGTAGACAAGATAGTGACAAATGATTATAAAAAATAACATCAAAGTTACGTATTGAAATTCTTAATCTGCTGTTGTAACTGATCCAGTTCGCTGTCTCTACTGTCCAGCTCCAGTTGAAGCTCGTAATGCTTGCTTTGCTCCTCTTGGTATCTCTGGAGAATTAGACAAGATCAAATATAAAAACAGAAAATAAGTTACACAGTTGAACCTCGTTGTATTTGTTTTCTTCTCCCCATATTTATCCCTCTCTTGGTTCAATATTATATTATTTTTATCATTTTTATTATTTTGTACAAAAATGAATGAGAACAGATTCATTTATTACCAGATTCAAATTTTTTTTCTCCTTTGTATACTTGATGACCATCTGCCCGTATTTATCAGTCTCTTGGTTCAATAAACCTTGCTCATTAACTAAATGAGAATGAATGCTGGTACAATTATTGTCATATTTCTTACCAGGTTCAGATCTTCCTTCTCCTTTGTGTATTTGACGACCATCTGACGACGCTTACTTGATTTACTTTATGATTACCATATGTTGGTTACATGAATACAACTTAATTTCTTACCAGGTTCAAGTCTTCCTTCTCCTTTGTATACTTGATGACAATCTGGCCGTATTTATCTCTCTCTTGGTTCAATAAACCTTGCTAATTAACTAAATGAGAATGAATGCTGGTACAATTATTGTCATATTTCTTACCAGGTTCAGATCTTCCTTCTCCTTTGTGTATTTGACGACCATCTGCCCGTATTTATCTCTCTCCTGGTTGAGTTCCTCCTGCAGTTTCCTGCATTCCTTCTCCTTCTGTCGCAGCTGCCCGGACGAAACCTTCTTCCCCGACTTCTGCGAGAAGTCCTCCCGGTTCATGATCTTGGCAAGCTCGTTGACGGCTTGTTGCGTTTTCAATTTCTCCTGTTCAAGTTGCTTGCGATGATGCTCTTTTAGTTCTTCTATCGTCATCTTGTCATTCCGTAGATATTCTTGTTCTGAAAAAAAATTAAAAATTATAAAAACACATTTGTTAACTATGTGTTCCGATACTATATCCGCAATGGATTATATATTTACTATTACATTTGTTAACGTTTGGCAAAAAAATCATGATCTAAGCAAGCTTGTTGACGGCCTGTTGCCTCTTCATTTTCTCCTGTACAAGTTGCTTGCGATGGATCTCTTTTAGTTCTTCTATTGTCATCTTGTCATTCCGTAGATTATTTTGTTCTGAAAGAAAAAAAGATTTTCTTGTTCTTGAACAAAGAAATGTAGACATATGTAAATATGTTAACTTTTGGAAAAATAGATCTCAGCACCTATGTTCTTGGCTTGCAGCATCTAAAGCCCGGTGCAGACAGAGCCGACTCTATCTGATCCGACCCGACCCGACTGAAAGCCACAGTCGGTCCAATTCAGTCGCGGTTGATTCAACATGTTGAATCAATCCCGACATGGCTTCCAACTTGCGACATCGGAGTCGTAATTAAAGCAATGCACACAGAGCCGATCCGACTGAAAACCAGTCGGATCGGGTCGAGTCGGCTCTTCAAGTCTCTTCGAGTCGGCTCTTCGAGCTTCTTCAACACGTCTATCTTCGTTCTTCATCTTGCTATTCTGCAGAGGTTCTTCCTCTCTAGAATATATTTGTTTTAAAGGGACAGATCCTCTTTTACAAAACGTCTGAACAGTTTCCAGTTGACGGATGGGGATGAATGTAACACACAAAAAAAAAATCAGATCGAACAGCCCTATAATTTGGATTCTATGAATGAAAAACGAATGCGTCCCTCCATCAGACTATATATCGGTCAATAAAAGAGTTTAACTGATTTAGCATAATATTACAACTATATTGTACTTATTCTTGCAAAGGTATTGTGAAGCCGACATTTGTAAAGGTATGTCACTGACAAAAATCTCAAAAATGAAGAACATGTGATTACATGTAGTCAGTTTAAGCGAGGTTTGGTTATTTTGCCTAGTGTGCGGTCATGCTATTCGTATGTGTGTGCGAGGCACGTAGGGGTCACGCATAGCGTTGTGGTACTTCTTGGAATCCCTGTACGAACTTCCTCACTGGGTGAATATACGTAAAATGTACAATTGTTTGTTGGACGATGGTTTATTAGTTTTAGGTCTATAACTCCACGAAAAAGAGATTTCAAGCCCTAATTTTTTCAGGCATGCTATTAAATGACATTTTCTTTCATATAAGACAATAATCTCGCAACTTTTGAAATTTGGCTTGCAAAAGAGGATCTGTCCCTTTAATATAACATCCACATTTTCTCGATAAGATGATTAGATCGGTTATTTTGCTCTGAACTGAGACCAGTCAAGCAATCTGCAGGTCTCTAACATTTCCTGTTGCCCAATTTTCTTAGCTCATTTTCATGTATTTGACTTCATTTCAACTGAGTATTTTTTAATTTATTGATTCATTTTTAATTTTAGTCAAGTTTCCTTTATGTTTGAATCTTTAAAAAATACTATGTGTAAAGCATACCTTCCAAGGCCTTCTTGAGTTTGCTGTTGAGTTCCTCCTTCTCTGCGGTGAGAAAGCTGATGGTTCCAATCTGTGTACTCATGTTGTCCTCAAGCTACATTAAAGAACCAGACAGAAATAATTACATTAATAATACTATTACATAACAAGGGGGCGATACAAGCTACCGAATGTCTACGACCCGATGATCAATTGTTACGTCACGAAGGTCAAGTCGGGTCACAACGCTAACGAAGCCTGTAAGATGACAGTCGAAAATTTAGGAGGTAAATATTTGTATTGTGATAAAAAGTTTAGAATGGATATCTTATGAATTACCAATACAAATGAACTTTCATACTAATACTATAACATAATATTTTCATAGCACTTTATACATCTATTCTACCTTGCATCTACAGCCTTGGAACAAATTATTGGACAAAGCACTTTTTTCTAATTGTTTGAAAACAAGTTTACACTATTTTTAATCAAATTAAAGGCAGAAAATGTGTGGTAGGTATCACTGACACCATTGACTATACCCCTTTTGGTATACCATTAACTCATATTATACAATGGACAAAATAGCGTAAAACTTTGAAAACAAAATTATCAGAAAGTGCTTGGTCCAATATTTTTGCAAGGCTGTAGGTCTCATTTTCCTTTCGACTCCCAAGTTTGATTCCTTTGTTTGAATTTGTGTTTGAAGTCGTAGCACTTTAACACTGTTACATCTGGTGTCAGCGGTGGGATCGATGATCCTAAGTATATTACACCAAACTAAATAGTGAATAACAGAAGGAATGTGAAAGAAGGCAAAGTACATGGGGGGAGTTTCACAAAGATCCTAAGTTGAACCTAACTATTATGAAAAGCCATTTGTAGCCTTGGAATACAATATATTAAAAGGGCAAAAAAACAAGAATTTTAGACTTTTCATAAATGTTGCATCAAGAACATGAAATCTCCTTGATAGAAAATATTAATGATTTGAATCAATATTTCATGACTTTTGCAACAAATTTTCTAAGAAACTAGTGGCTTTCCATACATTTCAAGTCCAACTTAGAGTTAAGTTCAACTTAGAATCTTTGTGAAACACCCCCCTGGTCAAGAATTCATGTATTTATCTCTGTAGTTAAAATCCTGAAGCCACCAAAGTGAAGTGGTGTTCTGGGGGATGTTGCATAAAGAAATGTGATCAGTCGCAAAGTTACGATTAAACAACACAAGTCAGAAAATGCGCCTAAATGCCCAAATCTGACTGGCTCCAATGCACACATTTTCTGACTTGCGTTTCATAGTAACTTTGCAATTGATCACTACTCTTCATGCAACACACCCTGGGGGGGGGGGGGGGGGGGTTTCACAAAGATCCCACGTCGAACTGAACGCTAAGTTGGACTTAAAAATTATGGAAAGCCATTAGTTTCTTTGTAAAACTGTTAAATGAGTTATTTAAACAGGCCTACAATTTTGATAAAAAATCATTAAATTTTTCTTTTATCAAAGAGACTTCAAGTTATTGATGTAAAGTTTTGTGGAAAGTTTCAAATATTCGCATTTGGGCTCTTGAATGTGTTTCATTCCGAAGCTACAAATGGCTTTCCATAATCTCTAAGTCCAACTTAGTGTTAAGTTTGACTCGTGATTTTTGTGAAACACCCCCCAGGTCCAGTGATCAAAGTTTTGATCACGAAATGGCCTGGGTTGAAATCTAAGCAGAGTCTCTCGGATGGTGACGATAAAGGGTGTAGTTGCCATAAGTACAATGTGTGATATTCATCAGTTGTGTATTCATTGCTGTGTGTCTTTGTGAATTAATATACAAACATGGGTTTTCTGTCAAATCCTAGTTTTCCGGGCTTTACTCTTAACGTGCCAGGGATTGTAATGCTCTATGGCATGTGTATGTATTGTAACTCGCAAAAATGCGAGCTTGGCACGTTAGGAGTTAAGCAGCATTTTGGTTGCCCAGTCAAGCTAGCAAAATTTGGCAGTATAGAAATTTGGTGGCCCCAGAGTGCATTTCTGTTCAGTGGCCTGGATTGGGACCAGTAGATCAGTGGTGATATGTAATGTCCTGGAGTGGTTGTGCTTCAAACTCAACACTACATGTACTAAGTTATACTTTGCATTCCTTACAAAATAAGGTGAATATGGTTTATTTATGTGGCAACAAAATCTTTCAAAATATTTGAGGCCAATGGAATAAAGCATCAATACAATTTGGTGGCCCTACTTTTAGTGGCCCTAGTCCAGGGGGCCCTGTGTTCATTTCAGACACCAGCGGCGATGTTTAGTGTCCTTGAGGGATTGTGTTTACCCAACAATATGCCATACTTTGCACTCTTTATCAATTAAGGTGAATAAAGTAAATGTGACTCCTGAAAATAACTAAATATTTATGAATATTTATCAACAATATGCCATAATTTGCATTCTTTATCAAATAAGGTGAATATAATAAATGTGTCTCCTAAAAATTACAACATATTTATGTTTATTCTGTGCGACCACTTTTACTCACGCTCATAACATCACCATCAAGCTGCGTACACGGAAATTATGATTAAACAAAACACTTGATGATGTTAAGATGTAAACATATCGATTAAGGTATGAGAGTTGGGATGATGAATAGATGAAAGACACTTCAAAATTCAAATAAATTTTTTTAAATAACTAAAAGTGAAATCAAATGAAATAAATAATAAAAAAACAGGAATATGAAAATGTCAAAAACTTTCAATGAAAAACCATAACAAATCTTCATAAAATTGAATGTCAGACTAAATATTCAGAATTATTTATATTTGTTTATTTTGTATGTAACTAACAAGATGAAGAAGTTCATGTAAAAATAAATGGTATTTATTCCAAAAGAACCTTAATTAATATTTTGGGCAAGGGAGGGGATAAACAATATGGATTAATATTAATATCAATGTTTTTATACAAATACATGTTTAAGGGAGTATTATAGGGGAATGAATGTAGGAAGTATGTGGGGGAAATGCAAGCAAAAATATACAATTTAAAATTAAGCCTTTATTTTAATGATCAAATAAAATATACTGTAAAATATATTGTAGGATAGAATATATGTGACAGGCTATAGCAAAACCCGGCACTTGTCGGTAATTCATGTTTTGAAGAAAGGGGCATTTTAAGTTCACACAATGTGTGCAAAAGACCTATGATTGTGAAATTGAAACAATCATATTTTCGCAAATTATTTACCAATTACTTAGAACAAAGCATTAAATGAAAGCTTGTGATGAGGCCTTTCTAATAGTGTGAAAATCTACATTTTTATTTTTACCGACAAGTACCGGGTTTTGCTATAGCCGGTCACATATTTGCAATGTATCAACATATTCAGTATCTTGAGAACAAAAATAAAATGAAATCCGAAAATGTAACAGATTGGAATATGAATGAAAAATAATGGAAAATGGAAATATACTTTGTATATCTTGAATTCTAGAACTAGCATGCTACCCTCATTCGAATTGAACCCAACACTCAATGCTATTATACTCACATCATCAACCTAAAACCCACCATCGTAATAAGGAAGATATAGTAAGGCAATTTAACTCTCAACATACCAAGGGTATTATAGCATCATAGACAGTGTGGGCATTTTAAGTTCATACAATGCGTGTGAAAGACCTATGATTGTAAAGTTGAAACAATCATATCTTCACCAATTATTGACCAATTAGTTAAAACAAAGCATGAAAGGAAAACTTGTGTTGAGGCCTTTGTAATGGTATGAAAACCTACATTTTGATTTTTACCGACAAGTGCCAGGTTTTGCTATAGCCGGTCACAATTACTACATTTCATCTTTTTTTTTTTTTGCCCGTTTACCACAATTTAGTATATAACTTTGTATGTAATCGGGTGATTGCAATTATCCTTTATTTGATTTAATTTCAATCCCACATTTTAACAAATCAGAAGTAGTTCTGTTTTAAATGAAAATGAATAATGCAGTTACAGCAGCATGGAAATAAAGGGCTTGTTGATCTTGCAATGTATTCTGACGGAAACCAAACAACAGTTACATATTTTGTGCAATGTCTACTATGTTTTGCTAAAGCATGATCAGAAGCAAAAAGAGAAGTTATGTGTTATTAGTTATCATTAAATCTCAGAAAAAACACTTTTTAAAATTATTATTATAGAGTAAACTAGGATCTTCGACTGCGCGCAGTCGAAAATTATGCCTCCGCTATGACGCAATTTTCAATATCAAGCCCAAAATAACGTGCACTGAAATTTTGTTTTGTTCTTATATGTATTTTGAGTTCTGTGACCTTGACCTATGTAGACCCCAAACTTTGATGGCTACATTGGCTCCCAAGAATATTCAGGTACCAAGTTAGATTGAAATCTGACATTCAGGTCTTGAGATTTTGTCATTACAAGCCATTTTTGCATATACAGAACCTGTCTTAGCGGCCACCTGTCTATAGCAGCCAACCTGCCTATAGTGGCCACTCAAAGTGATCCCTTGCAGAGAAAAACGGTGTAATTGAACCTGTCTATAGAGGTCACCTGTCTACAGTGGCCACATTTCTTGTCTCCCTTGGGTGGCCACTATAGACAGGTTTGACTGTATATATATCGAGTCATGTGACCTTGACCCGATGTGTATGTAACTCATTCCAAGTTTGAAATTGATCCGTCATACGGTTCTTGAGATATCGTGAGAAGGATGCTTTTTTGCACTAATATTGAGTCATGCGACCTTGACCTTTCACCTCATGAACCCCAAAATCTAATCAGATCATTGTCACCCCAATATGTACACTCATACCAAGTTTGAAATTGATCCATCAACCGGTTCTAGAGATATCGCGAGAATAAGGCATTTTTGCACATATATTGAGTCCTGTGACCTTGACCTTTGACCTCATGAACCCCAAAATCTAATCAGATCATTGTCTCCCCAATATATACACTCATACCAAGTTTGAATTTGATCTGTCAACTGGTTCTGGAGATATCGCGAGAACGAGGCATTTTAAAACATATATTGCGTCATGTGACCTTGACCTTTGACCTCATGAACCCCAAAATCTAATCAGATCATTGTTACCCCAATATGTACACTCATACCAAGTTTGAAATTGATCCGTCAACCGGTTCTTGAGATATCGCGCGAATGAAAACGGGACGTACGGACAGACGGACAACCCGAAAACATAATGCCTCCGGCCACTTCGTTGGCGGAGGCATAAAAAGAAATTTCCTTTTGTAAGATTTGCGAAAGCTTGAAATGATGCAAACAAACTATGCTTATTTGAACAAAAAAATACAAGTATAATGTATGATATCTAATGGAAAGTGGGATAATGCACGTACCTTAGCCAACTGGTTGTGCTTATCGTTGAGGGTTGACTTGTGTCGCGAGACCTGTTCCAGCATTTCTAATTCTAGCATAGTTTTCTCTCGTTCCAAGTCTGTGTACTGGTCTTCAGCAATGGTCCTTTGGAGGAATCATACATATATGTCAATTGATGAATTCAATTAATCCAGACACCGGCTATTGAATAAATACATAACATATAATTATGTTGGTAACTGAGGATTGATTTGTATTGCCAGTACTGTTCCCTTATCTCTAATTGTTTTCTATCTTTCTAAGTTTGTGTGCTGTGTATGCGATATATGTAGAGCACCCTCTTGAGTTGTAACGGCTCTTTTTTAATGATAACAGGGTTTTTACTTAGTCGTTTGTAATTGTGTATACCTTTCGAGCATGGTGGAGTTATTATGGAACTATTAGTTTGTACCGTAATGATGCAGGTTTTGGTTAATAAAGTTAAGTTTGACCAATACTCAACTATCCCTTTAAGTGTCACAATTAACAATTGAATGAAGAGGGGTGTTACTCCTTACCTTGCAAGCTGCTCTGAGTCTGCCTTGGCGAGAGTGAGTTCCAACTGTGCTGCTAGCGACTCCCTATGGAAGGGGAAACAAAGTGACAAGCAATACATTATTGTGTTTCAAAAGTTCATTCAGTCAAAGATATTTGTGACCGGCTATAGCAAAACCCTGCACTTGTCGGTAAAAATAAAAATGTACATTTTCATACCATTAGAAAGGCCTCATCACAAGCTTTCATTTGATGCTTTGTTCTAACAAATTTGTCAATAATTGGTGAAGATATGAAAGTTTCAACTTTACAATCATAAGTCTTTTACACACATTATGTAAGCTTAACCCTAAAAAGACTGGGCTATTTTGAACCTTGAAAAAACTGGGGGGGGGCTAAAAGGGCCCCCCCCTAAGATCTCGGCAACCGAAACTTCGATCGACTCCAAATTTGGCAACGTGATAGATGTCCATAAATTCTACAATATTGCGTAGTTGAAAAACAAAATTTAATTAGAATATGCTAATTAGAGCTAATTAATTATGCGAAAATTGTATTTTTTTGTAGTTTTCGTAGTTTTCTCGGCAATCGAAACTCCAATCAACTCCAAATTTGGCATGGTGATAGATGTCCATGAGCCATACAATATTGCATAGTTAAATTTTTTGTTCTAATTATAATATGCTAATTAGAGCTAATTAATTATGCAAAAATTGCATTTCTTATGTATTTCTTTGTTTGTTTTACTTATGTTTTTTATTGTTTTTTCAATGAAAATAATTATTGACCATTATTCAACCATTTTTAGCCCAGAATTAAATGATTGCAGTGATTAGAATGAAAAATAATGAAGATTTTGTCTTTTCTAGGAAAAAAATCAATTTCCATAGGATTTGTACACAAATCACAAAATTTTGCGATTTTCGGCCCGACGCTCACTTACAAAAGGTCACGTGACTTTTGAACGGTATACCCGGTCGTCGCAAATTTGGTCTCAAAAGTTGCGCAAGACTTCAATGAAAAAACTCATGAAGTCGCGCGACAATTTCTGCGCGCGTTGCGGAATTATCGCGAAAATAGAGGAGGGGGGGGCTAAATCAGCCCCCCCCCCCAGTCTTTTTAGGGTTAAAATGCTAATTTCTCCAAGACATTAATTACGTTTTGCTATAGCCGGTCACATTTATTTGCTCTTACTTGACACCTATGGGTAAATCAGTCTGTAGGTGTGGTTGTGCATAAAGTGACCACATATTAAGGAAAACAAGAAAAGTAGCCACTGCAGACAGGTGACCTCTATAGACAGGTCCCACAACAGTGTTTTTCTCTGCAGAGGATCCATATTGTTGGTCAATATAGGTAGGTTGGTTGCTATGGACAAGTGGTCCCTACGACAGGTTTGATTGTAATGTATATGCTGAATTATTAGCCAAATCTGTGTAGAATATATGTGACCGGCTATAGCAAAACCCGGCACTAGTCGGTAATTCATGTTATAAAGAAATGGGCATTTCAAGTTCTCACAATGTGTGTAAAAGACCTATGATTGTTAAATTGAAACAATCATATCTTCGCCAAATATTGACCAATTAGTTAGAACAATGAATCAAATGAAAGCTTGTGATGAGGCCTTTGCAATGGTATGAAATTCTTTGTGATTTTTACCGACAAGTGCCGGGTTTTGCTATATAGCCGGTCTCATATTATGCAATACTTGTCTTTAACCCTCAAAGTGCCAAATCAAATTTGAACAATCCTCTTGATTCAGATCTTTAGACAAGTTTTCATGACTAACTTTAATAATAATCCCACGTTTAGAGATTGAATAGAAAGGAAGTCCAGTTTAGAAGAAGTGAGAGTGTTGTTATAGATCATACAAATTTAACAATGTGTGCATTTGGAAGTTAAAGTTAAAGTCCTTCCCGTGCCAATTTTGGCACATAAGGCGGCGCCTATCTCCGATTCATTAGCCCTGGGCCACATGTCTACTAAATATAGCGAAAGCTACAGAAGGGGGCCAGTCCTCTGGTAACTCGTGTGATTAACTTTCCCTTCTCCATTCTATAAATGCCGAACGTCTGGCTAAAAGGCAGAACGTACCATTTTTAAAGTCTTTGGTATGACCCGGTCTGGGTTCAAACCCGGGACCTCCCGTGCATGAGGCGGACACTCTAACCGCTAAGCCACCATGCTCGGTGTGTGCATTTGGAAAGAGATCAATAAATCTCATTCTATGAGTATTGTGAATTGAATGTGAATGCAGTATACAGAGGGTTACTTGAAATTGACATCTACTTTAATGCAATATTGCTGGTAAAACATGACTACTTATTGTTGTTATCTTGACTCACTTCTCATTCTTGATCTGAAGGAAGTCCTGGTACAGTTCTTCATATTCCTGGTTCTTCTCCATGAGCTCCTCTGTCTGGACCTGGATCTGGTTCTTGTACAGGGCCTATATGTGAAAAGGACCAATTGGCAATCAATTTATAATCCATATTTTATCTACGGATCATACCCATAATTTTGTATCAAAACTTCATCTGATCCCTCCACATTCATTAACTTTTTCCATTCTCTTGTCTCTTTGTTATGGTTGTTTTTTGTTTGTTTTGTTTTTCTGTTTTACTGTACCTCATGCTTTTCTTGTATTTTGTTTTAATGATTTGTGGAAATAAAGAAGACGATTCCCCAGGGGGAATTTTATTGAATATTGAATATTGAATCATCCAATCTCTTACTGATTATTGCAATTAGGATGAAAAACAATGAATCAATAACACCCTTTTTCTAGCTAGAACACATTTCAATAACCACATAGTTTGTCATATCCCTTGTAAGAACTGCGGAAACATCGTTATGTTGTGTTATTCATAAACGATGCATTTAATCATCCAAACTTATGGAACGTAACAAGGGCCTTAGGTTCTGTAAGCGCCAAACGTTTGCGAGCGCCCCAATTCTATACAAGCGTACGTTAGGAGACAATAATAATGTCTACATCCCAGACAGTAGACTAGTCTTCTTCTGCAGACCCACAAGCACTTTAGTTTGGTGATGATTTTTCAAATTATATAATTTGTTTGGAAACCTATTTTCTATACTTGTTGGTGGATGGCCTACTTAAACTATTGACTTTGACTTATGCCGTCCACACCATCGCCTGGATGTGTGATGGCTTCTGTTTCACGATGGCTTGCCACATCTTCCTATCTTCGGTCAATCTTTTGGCTTGAGTTAGGGAATGTATGCGTCTAGTAGCGCAGTCCTCTTTTACACCATCTGTCCACTTTTTGGCTGGTCTTCCTCTCGGTCGGTTCCCATGTATTCTACCGTTGAGGAGTATTTGTGGGTATCTTTGGGGGTCCATTCGATTGACATGTCCAAAGTATCTCAATCTTTTGGTAGTGACTTTATCGGTGATTGTTTCTTCCATATTTAGGTTGTTCCGAATGAATGTGTTCCTGAGTCTGTCTAGTCTGGTAACTCCCATGATTCTCCTGAGGCATGACATCTCAAAAGTGTGTAGTCTATTGGCATCAATCTTTTTAAGGGTCCAGGTTTCAGCACCATAGAGGAGGATGGACAGCACAAGCACTTTATAAAGTTCTACTTTCGTTGTGCAGCGTATGTCCTTTGATGACCAGATTTGGTTAAGGGCCTGGAATGCTCCGATTGCCTTTCCAATGCGGTTTTGAACCTCTTCTGAACAGGATCCTGTTTGTGAGATTGTCCCTCCCAAGTAGATAAACTTCTCAGCTTGTTTAAGTTTTTCTCCATTGATCCTAATATCAATTAAATGTGGCTGCTTGCTAATTACTTGCACTTCAGTTTTGTTGATGTTGAGTTTCAGGCCAAAGTTTGAACTTCTTCTGTTGACTTCATCTACTAGGGCTTGTAGATTTCCCTCAGTGTCTGCAATCAAGACGATGTCGTCTGCAAATCTTAGATTGTTGATTCTGTGTCCCTGGATCTCTACTCCAATCGGCGTGTCATAGGTGGAATAGAGCATCACAACTTCTAGGAGGATATTGAAAAGTTGAGGGGATAGTACACATCCTTGCCGTACCCCTACTGATGATTGGAACCAGTCTGTTATTTCCCCATTCACTCGTACGGCACTGCTGGATTGTTTGTATAGCGCTTGAAGGAGGCTAATGTATTTGGAAGAGTATCCAAAAAATTCCATCGCTTTCCAGAGTCCTTCTTGCCATACCGAGTCGAATGCCTTCTGATAGTCAATGTAGCATAGGTACAGGTCTTGGTTCCTCTCAAGGTGTTTCTCAATGATAAGTCTAAGGCTGAAGAGTTGGTCAATAGTTGATCTTCCTGGGCGGAAGCCGGCTTGTGCTTCAGAGAGAATTTCCTCTGTTTTCTTTAGGATCCTCTGCTGGAGTATTAAGCTGAAAACTTTCCCTGCGTGGCTCAATAAGCTAATGCCTCGATAATTTCTGCAGTCTAGCTTGTCCTTTCATTTTGAATATTATTTTTTGGTTCCCTTCAAATGGGATAGCGATAGCACATACAAAAATAACATCTTCCCGAAGACGACTCACCGTGAAGTTATGCTCCGATTCCAGTTGTTCCTGGAGATCACTGATCTGAGAGGATGCTAATGATGCATTGCTGTTAGTGAAAAATGTAAGTATAACGGTGAAGTCAAAGAAGAGTAAAAATCAAATTGAATAAATCAAAACATTCATTTAATTACTCCAAAGTGTATATGATTGAGAGACCCCCGCATCGGCACCCTAAAACATTTCCGACAGTTTTAGACTTAAAAATTATTCAAATTTCTTGAAATTGTACTCACACATTGAGAAAATAGTGCAGATTCCGATGTGATGATCAGATTTGCGATTTATTGATTATATTTCTAGATATCGCCTTCGAACGCGCGCGTTGTTTTTTGGCTTCGCGAGTTCGAAGTGTTTTTAATACCGGCACCCCCTCAATTCTCATTGACAATGCACGCAACTCAAAATTTGTTGTGCGATGTTGGTATTATTTCTCGTATTTACTTGTATTACTCGTAGCGGACGATCTACGCATTATTTCTCCTCAAAATTTCGACCAGCTCAGTTTTTAAAGGTAGTGCGCATTATCTCATGCGCGATTTTTTACAACACGCGCAAAAACAAATATTACGCGGGGTGCCGATATTAAAAACAGTGCCGATGTGTAGTACACCTACCATACATGTAGCAAGGGGTTGCAATACCGAACGGGTTGTATTACCGTACATGCAAATTCCAATAGGAAAAACGTTCGAATTTTGAAAGTTGAATTTGAAAGTCGGCATTAACGGAGGATAATAAATGGATGTTTAGCAAACATTTTCCACCATTTCCCGAAGAAAATAAGCGCCCTGAGGCGTTATACGCGCGTTTTGCCGCGCACCAGTGGCAGCGCGCATGTCAATGACATTCCCATGCAAAACATTCACGTTTGGTGCGTCCGGTTAATACAACCCGGTTTGTGCGCTACAAAAAAATTTGCTTTCTTGAAAGGGTGCCGTAAAAGTTCAATTTGCGTAAGTTTGCCGCTTTTTTCTACGAAATAGGGTTATCAATTCTTTATCTTGAGAATATATAGATCACTTATTTGTGTTTTATTCATATCTCTGTTCTTCATGTTGATCGTTTTCATGGCGTAAAGAAATGGTATCCGGTAATAGGACCCAATACCATACTATATGAATGATTAATAACACTGCTAAAGCAAAATGTTCGAGGAAGTTTTTGTTTAAGGTATTATATAGATTGTAAAGAGCGAAATTCAAATCTGAAATTAAACAGAATCATATTCTTTGATTCACAACTCTCCTAGTATTAATTAGCCAAAAGGAAAAATGTCATGCATTATGTGTTGCTTTGAGATGTTGATATCATACAATTCAACAAAAGACTAACATGTCCAGTGGCTTAGCATGGTCCAAATGATTTGGGAGGTGGGGGGGGGGGGGGGGGGGGGGGGGGGGCACTGAACGGTTTATATTCACTTGGTCTACACTCAGTTGGTCTACAACTCATTTGTAAGCCTGGGTCGGAACGGACGGAATACCGGAATCCGTCCGGTGTGTGCGTGTTCCGGTTTTGTTTTCTCCATTCCGGTATTCCGATGAAAATCACGGAAAACCTCTTTTTCCTCAAAAATTCATATTTTGTAGTAGAAAACTAACAGAAGAAAACGAATGCAACTTACAATGACAAGAAATCCGCTGCGTTTATATGAAAGCCGATCTAGCGAGTACTACTACGATCGACTAGGCTAGCTACCCCGGCACCCCGCACAGTCATGCAGCTACTGCTATCAGTCAGAGCTAGCTAGCTAGCTAGCTGCGCCGTACCATACAAGTGCTGACACCCGCTCACTTTTTCAAATTAATTTAAATATTGCAAAAACTTGATTAGGCATGCGATGTCTTTTAATGATATTCACACGCCGTAATGCTCATTAGTAACATATTTAACGCGCGTCTCCCCTTCGGGTCTGCTTTGCGCACAATGCGCGCAACAATACAGGGTCTTCACTATGCTGTTGACCGCTCACTTAGTGTTGGTATCCGCTCACCTGCATTTTACGTTTTTTTTAAAGAACATTGCCGTTTTTAATGGTAAGTGTCTATCTAATTTTTTTTTTTTTTCTGTGAGCATTATTCTTCCATCTTTATTTCCATTATGTGACAAAATTTAAATGAGTAATTGTATTTTTCATGTGGTTATTTGCTCTTAGTGCCGTCGTTTGACTAGTGTAAACGAGTTTGTTTCTTACTTAAACGTACACACGCACAAACGGATTCACAAACATAACTATTTGCATACATACACACACACACACACACACACCCACACACACACACGCACACACACACACACATTTTTTTTAAAGTAATTTGTTATCCTCCAAATAAAACATTTACATTTGAATATACATACTGAACCAAATATACATATGCAATTAAAATGAACAAAAGTAGAAATTGTTATCTTTCATACATAAACAAATACAAATCAACTGTATATTCAATTTCCTGACTTCATAGAATAAACATAATGGAGGTTTTGTAACTAAAAATAAAAGGAACTAAAACATGCTCGTTGCTCCAGGTGTCATATTTCAGCCACTTGAGCGAGCAAACTAATCGCTCCGACTAGATGTGTTTGAGTCGTTTTACGCGTAATTTAGTATGTGTATCGTAGCGAAGCCGATCGTGTATATCACACAGAGGAGAGCGCGCTAGCTAGCTTAGCAGAATGTGTTAATTGTTTTCTCGAAATTAGCATACCTACTGATCAGTTTATATCAAACTAATATCATGATCATCGTTTTTAAAATCATTACGATTGGGAAGGGGGATTGAAATTAATATTTACAAAAAACATATGTGTGTACATATCTTTGCGTGATCATGTAACATGAACAACACATTTCAAGTTATTTATAACGACCGTGCTTGTATATACAATATTGTATTGAAGAATGACTTAGCAAGTACATGAACAGGTATATTAAAATATATATTTGGAATAAAATGATTGTTTTATTTAAATGAGCTTTTTTACTCTCGCTCTCAGTTGTACGAAGTATTGTTGTAAGAAACACTAAATAGCGACCAACAGTAATAATAACAATCACAATTTACAAGGAAATCCTCCCCCCCCCCCCCCCCCCCCCCCCCTCTTCCCCTACGTTACATGATATGCCTGTGACTGACCGTGGGAAAACATCTCCGCCCTGGAATGGAGCGCGTTATCTTGGTCACGTTGGTCTACACCCATTAGTTATACGTCTCGTTATGCCTAGTTCGTGATGTGACTCCATTTAACAGGCTTTAAGTTCCGCAACCAATACCCAACCAAACATAAAACTAATATTATCCTAACCCTTTACAAACCATTAGTCCTAAAAGCCAAGATCCACTCTATCTTCTGAGTTCTGAATAACGAAATGGAATATATAGCCAACATGATTAACAGACGCACTGGGAGTAGATCAGGCCAGGCGAATGGACGAATGTGAAACATTTACGTTACACACAATCATGGGCACACATGCATCGCCATGTGCTACGCTCATACACTCGACTCGCATCGTGCGGGGCAAAGTCCATGGGACCGTACGTTGCACTGCGCGCCTTTTCTGATCGGGCATGCCTTTACAGGGGAGACTAGAGCGGAGTCTACCAGTCGTTTCAAAATGACTTACGCATGTTAGTATCTTTATATTTCCTTAAATTTCTTGAAAACGGCACGGTAAATTCTAATTTGCCACGGTCATTCTTTTAAAATCAGACCCTTGATTGAGATAAACACAGTTTTAGCCCTGCCAAATAAGTTACCCGAGCGCCTCGGTTCATTGAACTTTCGCTATAGCGCAGTAGTAGAGACGAAAGCATTGTGGTTCTTGCGTGTGTATACCATAGTGTATGCCAACTTTCAGTGCGTTGAGCTATGA